>LPNX010362772.1:24807-263675 GCA_001517045.1 Pseudotsuga menziesii | reverse complement strand
TTTATCCATGGGATGATTTCAAATGCTTATACATTGTTGATTATATATGCTAGAATAGATCTAACACCAATATATATAGTATGCTTGTCTTGTTTACTTATTGTTGAGGACGTGATTAATCAATTTAAGCTGAAGTTGGAAAGCTCAACGGGGATCTACTTCAACCGTACGGAATAAGGTACGAGGTCTGATCCTTTAGTGTTAGACATTTAATTTCTATTGCATATTGGAAAGGATTTATTTCTAGATTCAAGCTGTCTATTGTGGTACCCCAAGCCATATGAATTTCTCTTCGTAACAGAAACCTCACTACCCGCACACTCATCCAAACTCTGATCAATAAATGGTGTGGGGAAGATGTCCTTAGGACAGGCACGATTTAAATCACGAAAATCAGTACATATGCGGATCACTCCCTGCTTCTTATCCACCAAAATGGGGTTTGAAACCCATTCCATCAAGGGAATGGGATAGATAAAATCGGCTTTCAACAATTTCTCTATCTTTTCCTTAATCGTGGGTGCTTTCCTAGGATTCACCACACGCAAGCGTTGTCGAACAGGATTAGCATTGGGATAAGTCTTAATCTCCTGTTCGACAATACGAGGGTCAATTCCTGGCATTTCATCATAAGATCAAGCAAATATATTACGAAATTATTTAAATAGCTCAGTGTATTCTAGAATCTCAGCATGGGAACATTCTGCCCCAGTATAGACATTCTCTATCCTTCCAGGATCGCGAGAGATATTGATAGGAATCGTTGAAGATATGTTTACCATGTTTCCATCAGCCATCGGACCAGGAGAGCTTAATGGAACCATAGGACTACCAACTCTCTCACTAAGAACTGCCCTAAAGTCCTCACGCTCCAAGCGGTCAAGCTCAGGAAGAAAATAAGATCTATGATGGAGTTCCTCCCATGGTGGCTCAACTCCCAATATGGCCTCAATAATCGCTTCATCTGAAGGGAAAATAGTATCAAGGCAGTTGTGCGCGTGAGAAGACTGCACTGCCCATGCCGGCAGCACATAAGGGTCCTCCTCCTCCGTCCGTGAAGAGGAAAGACTGGGCTCTACAACACACTCAAGATTATCTTGATAAGCTACCATAGTCATAGGCAATGACACGTCCGTCACGATGGGCTCACTTGGAGTGCTCGGTGTAGGAAGAATCCAAGGATCTTCCATATGACTCATGTGAAAAGACACCGATCTCATAGATGTCAAAGCCTCACCAGAAATAGACCCTATCATAAGGATAGGTGCAGGGCAACTAAAGCTTCCCATGAGGGATGGATAGATTCCCACACCCACACTCCTAGTTGCCGGCTGAGAGTGCTCTACGATCGGGATCGAAGCTCCTGAAGATGCGGTAACCGATGGATTCTTGAATGATGTTTGATCAATCGTGACTATCTTCCCGTTAAATGGAAAGCATACAACATGAAATAGGGAAGAAGCCACGACTTGCTTACTGTACATCCAATTCCTACCCAGCAAGAGATTGTAGTCAAGGGGCGCATCAACCACCTCAACCTCTATCGCAACGGTCTTCCCTCCCAAATGGACCTTAAGGGAAGGAAGGATCCCATGCGGCCTAAATGATATCCCATCGAACGCAGTTAACATGGTCACTGATTTAGACAACTCAGGGGAGCCTAAACCCTTCCAACATGATAAAGACATCACAGAAGCAGCAGCTCCTTCGTCAATCACAGTGCACTTGACGGTCATGTTAAGACATTCTACGTGAATCAAAAGAGACACATAGTAAGGCAAGTGAGGCTGAAGTCCCATGGTTTCAAATTTAATCATGGAGGAACAATTATCATCACTCACACCAAGGGCAGAAATCAAATCCTTCCTTTGTGAAGGACAACTCTGAAGCACTTCCAATGCAGACATCGCACAAGGAGTGTGGCCCAAATCCTTGACAACTGAATAGTTTTGGTGGCTTGGGAATTAGGATTGTGCCTCGAATGCTTAAGGACTCCCTTAGGAATGCGAGGTGTAGCTTCAGGTTTATCAATAGGTTTCTCAATATGCAAAGGAGACCATGGTGGATCAAATTCCTTTCCTGGGATGGGTTGTGACGAACCATAGTCTTTCGCACGGGTCACAACTTTCACAACACAAACCATGTTAATGCACCCATGACCACTACCCTCCGGTGGATCTTTATCACCACCAGACTGATCATATAAGGGGTCTAAGGAGTCTGCAGAGGGACAGGGGAAAGGCCATATAAGTGTGATTCACCTGGAGTGGTAAAATCAGCTATAACACTCGAGCCTTTTGAAACTATCATAAGGTATTGTTGGGTTTTCTTACTTTTTTTTGTCTTGGGTTCTACCTCTTCTTTTATTTACAAAGTTTACTACAAATGTGCCTTCGATTGAGATCTTGTTACTAATCCCCCTGAGAGGGATGCCTCTAATATGATTTCTATGTAGTCTTGCATGGGTAGTGTAGGAACATAATTCTCCTCCTGACCCATTTTGACCAAGACACGGCCTACTTTTGGCTCTTTGTTCACATTACCAAACTTATCCTTGTTTGATGCCTATTCTTCTTAGCTTTGTTCAGAGGAAAGGATTTGAAATCTATTCGTGGATGCCTTATTTTTAGCTAAGGATTTAATAGGGTTTGGGTTTGATTTATTCCCTTTTTTCTTGGATAATTCGTTCCATTCTTCACCTGGTGCTTCTTTTGTGTCTTGCTTCTTTGTTTTTGGGCATAACCTTGCAAAGTGACCGTACTATTGAGATAATGTAACTTCAAATAATATTCAACTTTTACTTTACATATTAGTCCTCCTCCAGGAGATGTTACTTATGTAAAAGGTCATGTAAAATTCATGAGGTAAACCCTTCGTTGTAATTCAGGTCAATAACACCTAGAAAAGAATAATATAATTATTATTGTGAGACTCCCTAGGTAGGTCGGCCTTGTGAGATAGAAAGGCTTTCCCAGTTAGGTTAAAAGTCAATTGGGAATTTTAGTATAAATAGGTAGGTTCCCCCCCTCATTTTAACACACACTCACTCACACTTATATTGTACAAGAGAGAGAGAGAGAGAAGGATGTACAAAGAAGGAGGAGGACTAGTGTCTTTGGTGTTTTTATTCTTATGCTTAGGGTTTTGTCTCTCTCTCTCTCTCTCTATGATACCTTTTTCTTTGGCCATTGCATTCTGGTAATCTATATTGAGGAAGTTTTTGTTGGGTTTTTCACTTTAGGCTTTCCCATGGTGAATTGTTGTGTACATTATGATTGTGTTTATTTCAGTGATCCTCTTTATGTTGTTATTATGAAAATGTATTAAATCCTTATCAAGTTAGGACTTAAGCTATGGAAGCATAGAAAACTTAACATGGTATCAGATCTATCCTGAAATTAACATCTTTCATGAGGTCAATCTCTCTCCTTCTCTAAACAAGAAAATTAGGGTTTTCTACTAAAGTGGAATGTTTTAGTGCAAGTGACATAGGGAAGTGCACCCCTCCTAAGCATGTATTTTGGCACATAGATCAAATATTTTTAGTGGGAATATCCTTCAGAAATTCAATCACTAGTTTGTCTTGGAACCAAAAAACCAAAAATCCAGAAATAGAACCAAAAACTACAGTCCATAATCTTGCAAGTCTAGTTTCAACGGTTGCAATTTGGATTCTTCAGAAACTGATTGTACCAACATACTTACCTCAGTCAACTGGATATTTTGGTGAGTACAATTTTCATTTATGAGAAATTTCAATTTTTGTCATTTTTTGATCTTAAGGATAAGATGTATCCAACCACTAAGCTTGAGGACAGGTTGGAAGGCCTAGAAAATTTCTGTGCTTGGAAATATAGAATATGATTCATTCTAAAAGAGAATGATCTTGCAAATTTTATCAGTGAAGTTGTGTTGGAGCCCGAAGAATATGAATCAAAGGAAATGTAGAAGAAATACATGATTAGATCCAAGAGGATCTTAACAGATTCTATCAAGGATCACTTGATTCCTCAAGTATCCTCCAAGCATACACATAAATAGATGTTTGTTGCCCTAGCAAGAATGTATGAAGGAAGAAAAATAAACCGAAAGATGAACTTGAGAGCCGAACTAAAAAGTACAAATATGAACAAGGATGAATCTATCCACGAATACTTCACAAGGGTATCTCAATTCACAGAATAACTAGAAGAAATTGAAGACAATATTGATGAAATTAAACTAGTAATGATCGCTCATAATGGTATTACTATACCATGGGACTCCTTCATACAGACTATCTATGCAAGGAAGGAAATACTAAATTTTTATGTCCTATGGGAAGAATGTGTTCAAGAGGAAGCTAGAGTAGCTAACCTAGAAGCCTCTACTTAGAGATGACGACCATAATCTAGCTACTCATACTAGAAGAAGAAAAGGAAAACATCATTTCAAGAAAGAAACTGATAAGGGGTATTATACTCCTAAGAAGTTTCAAAAGAATAAAAAGGGATATTACAAGCAGAAAGATTTCTCCTGTTATTAGTGCTACCATTGTGATAAGATAGGACACATTGCTGAAAATTGTCCAACAAAGAAAGAAGAGTATAAGAGGAAGAATAATAAAAGACATCATGCTCATTTAGCTGAAGAGGAAGAAGAACCTCCCAAGAAGTTAGCAAAATAATAAGTTGAAGAATATGTTCTCTAGAAGATAGGGTGGCATGTATAAACTAAATGGTCACTCAGAAGAAACCTTGATTCATGATACTACAAGTCCATGTGAACTATGACATAGAAGGATTTCTTAGACAAACTACAAATCCCTACCACATGTGATGTCACATGCCCCAATTTTGTAAAATAATATTATCTTATTTTATTTTATTCCAAGACATTATGTTAAATTATATGCTAAGTTGTAAATGATGACTCAGCAGAGTCAAGGATATTGAATGTAATTCTGAATATTTAATTATAAATAAATAAAAGTGGAGACAATAGCTTGGGAGAGCTGTTAAAAAGAGTGTTACTGGTCAAGTTGGTGGAGGAGACTGGGTGGAGAGAAAATAGACAAGTGGTAGCATCCTCAAACACTTCCAATGTTGCAGGTGGAAACCTCCCTACATCTGGGGTCATGATCCCCCAAGAAATTGGGATCAGAGCAGGTGGCTCAATTAATGACAACTAACCCAAAAAAGACCTAGGCAATCTTAATAAAAAAGCCTATTGAAGAGAGATGAGGCTGCTCATTTTCCAAGAGGAGAATCATTCAAGTGAATGTACTTCAAAGGATTTCATTGGGAAGGGAATTTCTGGAAGGTGTTTGAGGGGTAAACTGTAGAAAATGATCTAGAACAGCTATTCAGCTGAAGGATCTAGCTGCTGAGTGCAGAGTTAGTACTGAGTCATTGGACTAGTATTTTGTTGCTTGCTCCACCATTTCCCAGCCAAGGAGACCAGGAACAGGCTCATGGGTCGTGAGAAGACGTTGTTTGAGCGCTCTCCAGGAGTTGGTAGGAGGAATGGCCTCCCAACGTTGTTGTCATCCAGCTTTAAAACAGGTTCTAGAGTGTTTTATTACTGTGTTAAAAGTTTATATCTGAGAATGAATGAATAATGAATGATTTAAATGTTTTGTAGTGAATTGTTAAAGCTTTTAATCTTTTATTTATTTGAATGTTGAATCTGTATTTGATGTAAAATAACCCTACCTATGTTTTTCCCCGTCCGGAATAAACCAGACCGTACTCTAGCACAGGTAGTGTGTTTAAAATAGATGAAGATATGATAGGAATCTGAAATGAATAGAGTTATTTATGTTTTTCAGAGTATTGGAATCTTTTCTTGTTGTAGATAGTTGCTTCTAGAAAAGAATATTAATCTTCCTAGTTAGGTTATTGTTAAAACCAGACTGTGTATTAAGAATGCTAGAAAAAGAAATAGTCATATTACTTTACTAATAGCAATGTGTTCGAGTAGGTAAGTTATTCTTTACACAGTGCTTTCTTTTACAAACTATACTTTTAACTTGAAATAGAGGAAATAGAAATATCTCAGTTATAATGCTTATTTACTTATTATAAGTAAGGGTTTAAATATGGTTCTGTTAGTTTATATCATTCATAATATTAACAGCTAACTTAACCTGCAACTATTTGAACCCTAAGTATGGATTGGTAATCTTAAACTCTAAAGACAAACTAATTCAAGATAAGGAATATATTAATAAAGAACTAATTAACTCTCACAGTATTCTTTTCCTTAGAATTAAAACAACTAATATACATTGATAACCTATGCTTTAAGTATTATTAACGAGGAACTGTCCTTTACTTTTACAGACAAATTATATATGTAAAGGAGTAATGATAGGATTGAAAATCCTCATTTCTTTTACCAATCTTACAAAAATAATCCTACTACATAAAATAAACTATTATAGACTATTCTTAGTCTCTATTAATAAAGTATATGTGCAAATATATACTTAAGAAAATATAGTAAATTCACAGAGAATATTATTAACATAAACAATATCATTTATAAATTAAATTCTTTTAACAAGCTGGAGGAATCTTTAAATAAAGAAACAAAGATTATTTCCATAAACCCTAATCTAGAATTCCTTGAGCCACTAAAATAATTTTAATTTCTTCTAACAGTAATCAAACTTAACAAAATAACAATACATAAATTATCATTATAAAAGATAATAGGGTAAAAACCCTAGCTCTTATTTCTGAGCAGAAAACTACCAGTATTCTTTTATATGCAAATCCATTACATTAGTAATCTATGATAAACATTATATTTATTATTTTAATATAAACATTTAAAGAAAATTTAATTTATTAACACAGAGATAAACATTCAAATATATAATGGAGAACGAAATTAAGCTTAAGACAGACAGTATTAAAAATATTCACATTATATCAACAAGTCCGAAGACTGAGTGTAAGCCAAAAACTTTAACAAAGTACAAAACCTCAGCGAGGAGTCGAGCACCCATATTCAGATATGAAGTATATTCAAGTATTAACAACTTATTACAAAACTGTAAGATCATTATAACTACGAGAGGAGCTTTACAAGCCACAGCTTAAAGTTGTAGTCACCTTGCAAACAACAAGGGTTTTAACCAAAATAAAAACCATAAAAACGAAGGACAGCAACCCAATACTGGGTGCAACACGGTCGAAACCATGTCCAACTACAAGAGTTTGTACAAGTAGAGGAAACTCTATTTGAAACCGGAGCTTACCGTGAACGCTCATGGAGCCATCTATACAGTGCAGCATGACTATCAACCTTGAAAACATGTTAACCTGCATTTTAAAAGAAACAGAGTTAATAAAAGTTCAAAAACCTTTTTGTAGATTGAAATTGTAAGCTAGTAATAACAGTTAAAGGATAACTTACCCAAGCTAGAAACGAAAATGATGGAGCCCTGGACGAACAGTAACACCACAACCAGCATCAAGAAGATCCGAACCCTCATTCTCGATGAGGAAGAAGATGTTAGGGTTTGGATATTTTCACACTAACAACGGAGGTGTGGGTAAGCCAGAGCAATGGCTGGAAGGAGTCTGCAAGCATGGAGTCGGACTGTCACTACAAGCAAATAAGTAAACCAAACTCCAAAACCCTAAGACGAAGGAACAAGGCCATTACATACAATAAATCTCAAGGTTTTATCAATGGTATACCACAACAGAGGAGCAGAAAGGAGTTTTCAAGCGGCCGTAACACCATACACAAGGAAGGCAGTAAACTTTGAGCAAAAAAAAGAAATCACAGAGGAGGCGAGTAATGGAATCTAAATCAAGGGAGGAAGCCATGTTAAAAGCCAACGTTGGAGCCCCTGAAGCTGTCTGCAACTCATGGCTTCCATGGGAGCCTACAGAGTAGCCCAAAGATCCAACGCAAATGACAAAGGTTGAATGAGCCAAAGGTTAGAGTTGACGACTTTATAAGCAACCGGTGCATGGCTAAGAAACATCCACGTGGTCACAATATTTTCATCATGCAGTGGGTTGAATTTCTATAGTCACCTGCATTTCGAAATCAATTTATTCAACCAATGATTTCATCAAAAACCACATTATAGTTTGCATGGGTTTCCAATCAAACAATGATCATTTCAACGCTTAGTGCAAGGCTCGTTTTGGCACAGGTTTACAACATAATGATATTTGTTTAATGTAACATATATCTCATTGTTGGTGTGGGGTGCAACGTTGTATAATGTTGAATTATTACACAACATAAACCTTAGCCTCGTAACCCAAAGAAATACCCTATGTAATATATCAATAATCCAATGTTATGAGTTATCACTAGTATAAGCTAGGGAGGTTAATTTTTATGTTTGCATAGTAAGTTATAGTAATATGTATCGTGGGAAAACATTACAAAGTTATTTAAACATTATCATTAATGATATGTATAGTATACATGTGAGCTTAAACCCTTTATAAATTGGTTACAACATTATGATAATAGTTGACTTAACACAATCATAGCCTATATCCTCATGACCCAAAAGAAATCTTACATTATTGTATGGGTAAGCAATGATACGAGATCATATTAGTAATATCGTGAGAATCATGTTTCTCTATTGTAAGTTGCATAAATAATTGACTTATGGAGATAATAAAAGGTAATGTAAACTTTTAACTTAGTAATAGGCAAATCCCCTTTATAGGTTGTGTAATAACTAAGTTATTACTTATAGTATTTCATGATAAATTATGAAGTCATTGACTTATAAACAGTTTAATGAATGGAGTAAAACTAGCTATCTTTTAGTTCTAGTTCTTCTCATGTTGATGTAAATAATTACACAACTTTCAACTTATGTAATTTTGCATAGTGTCGTTTGGGTAGGATCATAATCATTATGCAAATATAACAGTAATAAAACCTTTTATGTCGCTAAACAAATAGCTTATGCACTCTTTTAAATCTTAGAAACTAGCCAAGTTTTGATAGAAAACTATGTAATAGTAAAGTGAAAGGTAAGAACAATTTTCCTATGAACTCTGTTACTTAATAAAGATCCATGAGATCTCATCTTAGACGTTGTAGCAGTTTCTCAATACTTGGAATATAGGTTTACATTCTGTTAACATAAGAGGATAAAGATTGATTCGATAAGAAAAACATCAACCCTGGAAGTTGTTCTTAGATAGAACCAAATATAAGAAATGTAATATAGAATTACTAGGATATGCCTTTCTGAAAACAAAGAATATCAAGCAGATAAAATAAACTGTTTGGAATCAAGGAAGCAATACTGTCGCTACATACTCTACAAAAAGAAATACAACCATCGAAACTTCGTTAACAATAGCGACAGAAGAAAATAAACTATGTTACCTTACGGATGTAGGTTGAGTTACAGCAGCTTATAATCTAAGCTTATTATTTGCAAATAGAATTATTGCAGGATGTTTATGAATTTAAAAACGATACTCGGTCATTTATACCTGTAAACCTATAAGAACAAATAATCCATCTGCGTTAGCATAAATGCTAAGTAAGCTCCGAAATTCAAAGTCAGTTTCCACCTACTATCATAATTAGAACTCATCAGTAAACCAAATATAGAATTAATGCGCAAGATGAACTTAAGATTGTGTTAATAAGAAAAATGCGGAGTTAACATAATCAATTTTATGCAAATTAATTTATTAACTGCCTTTCCTTTTGCTAATCGTTAACTGTTAATAAATTGCAAACTCAACATTTTATATTATTTCAAAATTTTAAATTTTTGTGAAAATTTGGGGTTTTGACATGTGAGCAAGGTATTCATAGGTCTACCAAACCTAAATATTGATTATGAAGGAATATGTAAAGGATGTAACCTTTGATTAAGAGATATCTCTCATGAAGTCGAGAAAGTGCCAACCTGAAGAAACCAATGGAGAAGTTGTAGCTACCAGAGCTGCAGAACCGATGAAAGAAGTTGCACCTTCTCCTGATGATGAGATTCCTGAAGACCAAGATATGTTGGATGCCCAAGAACCTCACCACGTGAATATATCCCACAAGATAAATCCATCTTGGGCTCGTGAGATTATTCAAGAAATAGAAAGGTATGGTGCTCCAGAAGGCTCCATAAGGAAAAGCAAGAATCCAAATCCATTTCCTAGTTATGTGGCTTTGATGTGTGATATTGTATACAAAGAACATAATTGTTTTGAAGTAGTAGTTAGAAAGAGAGAATGGGTAGAAGCCATGCCGAAAGAATACCAATGATGTGTGGGAATTAGTTTCCAAACCAGAAGGTAAAAGTGTGGTATCTTCCAAATGGATCTACAAGATAAAAATTACAATTGATGGAAGTATTGAGAAGTACAAAGCCAAATTTGTGGCCCGTGGATTCTCTCAAAAGGAAGGAATTGATTATGAAGAGAATGTTTCTCCTGTAGTAAGGTACACTTATATCAGAACCATCATGGCACTTGCAACCAAGACAAAATGGAAGTTACACTAGATGGATGTGAAAACAACCTTCCTAAATGGTGCTATTGAATAATAAGTGTACATAGAACAACCACAAGGTTTTGAAGTCAAATAAAGAATAACACATGTCTGTAAATTGAAGAAGGCTTTGTATGGATTGAAGAAAGCTCCAAGACCTTGGTATGGAAGGATCGATGGTTTTCTGACAAGTTCATAATTTAACAAAAGTAAGTCTGATCCTAACCTTTACTTCAAGTTTATGGATTATGAACCTATCATTTTGTTGTTGTATGTGGATGATTTATTCCTGGCAGGTAATGAGAAGCAAATTTGAGAATGTAATAAGAAGCTCGCAGCAAAATTCAAGATGAAAGACATTGGCTTGATGCATTATTTTCTAGGTCTTGAAGTATGGCAGAGCCCAGAAGGAATCTTCCTTAACTAAGTTAAGTATGCAGTGGAAATCCTGAAAATGTTCAACATGTTGGAATTTAAATCCATGCCCACACCCCTAGAAACAAACTTAAATTTGTTGGCTGATAATTCGTCAGAATTAGTAGATGTGACACTATAAAGACAAAACATTGGTTCATTTATGTATCTGACGAATACCCAACCATATATATGATTTTTTGTGAGCACTTTGAGTTAGTATATGGTTGAGCCTAGACATGTTCACCTAGTAGATACAAAGCATGTGATGAGGTACCTAAAAGGTATGATAGAATATGGTCGAGGTTATACTAGAGATCATGACTTCAGATTGTATGGTTATAAAGATTCATATTGGGCAGGAAGTGTCTCAGATAGAAATAACACTTCGGGAGGATGTTTCAGTTTGGGGTTAACCATGCTCTCATAGATAAGAAAGAAGCAGTCCATTGTTGCTCTTAGCACTGCTGAAGCGGAATACATTGCAACTTGTTCTGCTAGTTTTGAAGCCATATGGATTCAGAATTTGTTGTCATATCTATTTGATCTAGAGATGGATGCTAACATGATTCTATGTGATTACCAAAGATACATGAATATGACAGATATCCATGTGCTCCATGATAAAAAAAAGCACATAGGAATCTGGTACTTCTACATTCATGACATTGTGCATAAGGGTCTATAAAGTTCTAATATGTGAGCACATATGAGTAGGTTGCATATGTGTTGACTAAGCATTTGTCTCATGTGAAGTTTGAACACTTTCAAGACAAGATTGGTGTTGTCCATAGGATTTACCTCAAAAGGGGGAGAAGTATTGATGATACTATGGTATCCTGATCACAACACGTAGCTTAGTTCGGATTTATCATCCTTATACTTGATCCCATAATTCCAAAAGGAAGGATCATCTTAAATGTTACGAGTGGACTTTATCCCATAATTCCAAAAGGAAGGATCACCCAATATGTTGGGACTAATAATCCTTAGTATTGATCACATAATTCCAAAAGGAAGTATCATATTAAATGTTGTGAGTAGACTTGATCCTGTAATTCTAAAAGGAAGGATTTTTTCCAAGATGTTGGGACTAATCATCCTTAGACTTGATCCCGTAATTACAAAAGGAAGGGTTGTATTAAATTTTGTTGTGAGTGGACTTGATATCGTAATTCTGAAATGAAGGATCATCCAATATGTTGGGACTAATCATCCTTAGACTTGATCATGTATATCCAAAATGAAGGATCATCTTAAATGTTGATGTCAGTGAACTTGATCTCGTAATTCTGAAAGGAAGGATCATCTTATATGTTGGGATGAATCATCCTTAGACCTGATCCTGTAATTCTAAAATGAAGGATCATTTAGGATGTTTTTGGTGGACTTGATCCTATAATTCCGAAAGGAAGGATTGTCTAGGATGTTGTTGGTATAATTGATCTCGTAATTCTGAAAGGAAGGATCATTTAGGATGTTGTTAGTGGACTTGATCCTACAATTCCAAAAGGAGGGATTGTCGAGGATGTTAGTAGTGTACTTGATCCCACAATTTAGAAAGGATGGATGATACAGGATGTTAGTGATGGACTTGATCCCTTAATTCCAAACAAAAGGATCATCCAAGGTGTTGTTGGTGGACGTGATCCTATAATTCTGAAAGGAAGGATCATCTAGGATGTTAGTAGTGTACTTGAACCCGTAATTTCAAAAATAAGAATCGTTAAGGATGTTAGTGGTGGAATTGATCCTGTAATTATGAAATGAAGGATCATCCAGGATGTTAGAGGTGGACTCGATCCCATAATTCCAAAAGGAAGGATCGTCCCATGTATGTATGTGTTATATATGATCAGTATTGGTAGCTCTGCAAAAAATGAGTCCTGTAATTTATAAAGGAATGCTCGTCTGAATACCACATATGTGTTGCCCATGATCTCACAATTCCGAAAGGAAGGATCATGTTCGTTGTTGTTACACCTGCCATATATGATTTTACTCCAGCCTTCAGTTGTTGATTATGATGTTGTTATTCTTGTCACATATCGTTATTGTTATTCGAGCTTTATGTTTATGAGCCAGCCTCGTGCTTTCATTGTTGTTTTTATTCCATCCTTATGCTGATGATCCTACCTTGTGCTATTGTTGTTGTTGTTATTCCATATTTATGCTTATGATTCAGCATCCTGCTGTCATTGTGTTGTGGCCTGGAAATTCGCAGGCGACAACAGTAAGGGATTCTCCCCAATCAATGTTCCTAACTAGCCCGTTGACTGTTTGGTATAGGGAATCCGTCCGGTTTTACGGTCCGGATACCGTAGGTCAAAGTAACAACAAGGGTTTACCAGTTGCGGCCCAGTCCACTGGAATTTGTATTTTTGACTTAAGAATGATATGCAAGTATCTAACTAATTATGCAGGGTGGTGAAGGATGTGGGGAGCAGTCACAATGTGATGCGCAGGTTCTTACCTATCGTCTTAGGCTCACCGGCACCAGAATCACACATGCATCTATGCACTGACCTATCTATCTGTCTACCTATTTATCTCTATCTACCTATCCCCAGGGAGCCAAATTATATTTAATAAATATGAGCAATGTGAATGTGCACACATGATAAAAGCAATTACAGATAGCTGACATTTACTTTTACAGGCATGAACAATGAAATATATTTCCACAACTAGCTAACCAATTGATTCATAATAAGCATGCATTACTCATGGTGGTTATTTCATAAAATAAATCAGAAATCATTTAAACAAGACATAGGTCATAAGTTAGAAAGATCTCACGATTCACGGATACAATGCTGAAAAACAAAGTAGTTCATCTTTCGACTATCCATGGCAAAACATTTGAAATCCCACCGATCTTCTTTCAACAGGCAAACTATAATTTTTATTGCAAAAGGAAATAGTTCTTCTTACAACAACCCTCTAGCCTTGCTGGGAAAAAATCCCCTTTTACTTCTACGCTTCCTACTTTTATACAAAAAGTCAAAATGGTTGGGATGCCCAAAGTGACCTTTGGGCTTCCCAACCTTTTGCTTTCCCAACGCTTCATTTCTCAAAACTTTTACAAAATATTACATTAATAAAAAGTTGACCGGTCCCCTATAAGGAGGATCCTATTTGGTTTTTAAGGAATCTTCTCCACGCTGCTGCTTCAGTAGCGAGGCCTTCAAAAGGGCATGGCTCTAGGAATTGGATGTTAATTTCAAACTTGTCAACTTGGTTCCTAATGGCCTCGATCCTTGCTGGGCTCAACCAAAGCTGGTCTTCTAGAACCTGTATGCTAACGGCTGCATGACCCACTTCATTCTTCAGTACTATGGAATCAATGGATTGAATCTACTGCGTCCTGGCCTCTGCACCTTCATGCCCTTTCTGCAATATTTCCACAAAGGTCTCATGATCCGGGAACTCTTCAAACCTAAGCTCAGACTCTATATGGCAGTGGTTATAAGCATTGAGGAACCTTTTAAAATACTCCGAGCATGCTACCTATGTCCTCTTGACAGTATTCTTAAAGTCTTCAGCAGTGCTGATGGCAAACTCTACTAGGTTGTGATCTCTCTTAAGGGCTTGATGGTCTTTCGCTGGTAGCCCTTCTGGAATCTCAGCATCATCTTCTGGTCTTGCCATTCTGGCATTTAAGACCTCAAGAACATCTTGGGACCTGTCTACGAAATCGGAGGAAGTTTCTATGATCTCCTCTAACTTGTTGTCCATCTGAAGAACTTTGCATCTTTCTTCTTCCAAAGCAGTCTGCAGCTGCAGCATTTTAGCCTTTTGCGCCAGGATATATTCTTTAAACGACTGCAGATTGACTTGCTATTACTTTGATGTCTCCAGTTCAGCAGTCAGAGATGCTAGCTGCTCTTTCAGTCCTTGGGTGTATGCAGTATTGGATTCATAGATAATATACTGCTGCACCTCTATGTCTTCCACTTTTGCCCTCAACTGTTCCTTTTCATTCTTCAGATCTTGAACTTCCTGTTGCGCATTTTCTAGAGCCTCTTGTGTTGTTTCCTTGGCTTGCGCCTCTACCTGGAGGGCATGGATTTCACCCTTTGTGGATTCCATTTCCCTTAGCATGTGTTCATACTTCCTCTTAAGTCTGCTACCCTCTCCTCTTTCTTGCCTCAGTGTGTCCTTTAGCTGAGTAGTGGTCTTCTTTTCTGATTCTAATTCAATCATCTCCTTCTTTATATTATCAGCGGAGGCATCAATTAGTGCAGCCCCGGCTCTTATCGTGAGCATGGGATCTTTATCTGTCCCTAACATGACTACTGTATCTGTGACCATCTTCCCTGATAGATATTTCACCTCCACCTTCTTTTTCGTCCTCCTCATTATTCTTTTAGTGGTCCTGTCATAGTATACAGTACTGAAATCAGGGACTTCTTCCCCCTTATTCTGGACGAAAGGCACTATTTGGAGCATAGGGGTTACAAGAGTGCTAGTAGTAGGTACTTGAAGGATCTGCACCTCAGGGTTTTCCTCTTCCTGACTCTGCCCTGTTAGTGTTTCAGAGGCTAACTGCTGTGTTAACTTTATCTTCTCAGCCTCTTGCCCTTGGAGCTCTTCATTTAGTTTTCTCTGTGCTTCTTCGGCTGTTTGCCTGGATGCCTCTTCTTCTCCCCTATGTAGCCACTCTGCAACCTCATTTTCCAGCCTCTAAGCTTCCTCCCTTATCCTTTTGGCTCCTTCTTCAGCTCTGGCTTGTTCAGCTTTGGCCTGCTCTGCCCCTTTTCCACCTTTGGTGGGGTTCTTTGGTTTGAATCTTCTCCTGAGTGCCATCATGTTTGGAGCTCTCCGAAAAACAGATTCATCCTTATCATAATGATGGGTATATTCAAAGAACACTTTATGAGTCTTGCAGTGCTCAGCCACTTTACCATGAGTGTCATTGCGCCAGAAAGGCATCTCCCCAAAATGGAACTTCCCTAGTTCCTCTATGAATTTGGCAGCTTGTTTCACATTGGCGAATCTGTAGCTACCTAACTTGAAAGGCAAAGGGGGATATGCAGCCTTCTTATGCTGGAACATGAAATGACCAACTCCATCAATGAACACTTGTCTGACTACCTCTTTATGGATTATATAATCCGTTGCATACTTTGGCAGCAGATAAGGTGTCTTCGAGCCTCCATACATTCTAAGATACATACCATGGTCTGTCAAAAAATAATCTCCATACTCCTCTATTACCTGCATAGCATCTTCCGACATGCAGTCACATTCCTTCCAGAAGATAAGCTTGTATAGTGGCATAATGAAATGCTCACATACTTCTCTGTAATAACTGTGGTACTGATGAGCCCACAGTGGTTTGTAAGCTACATATACATGCATTCTTTCCCTATCCCAGGCACACTTAAGACCGGGGAAAGGCTGGTTGCATAGTATGCAGTCTATAAAAATGGAACTCATATAGAATTCAGATTTTTTCCGGGCTTCTCCTCCTCCCAAGGCTGCAGCTATGCAAGAAGAGAGACTACTTGATACTAGGCTGGCCCAGTTGAAAACTGTTCCTTGGGTCACCACATGGAACATAATGGGGACCCATTCAAATTTGAAGAGTTTTCCACTGGCTCTACCAAAGATCCTGTTTAGCATCAGAGCCACAAATCTGTAAGGAGCTCTTAAGCTCGCTGTATCATAATCCTCGGTTGCTCTATGTCGATATAGCTTCCCTGGCAAGAGCATTCTCTTCAGAGTTTCCAGTAAATCCATCCTAAGGTTATCCAACCAATCATTTGATAGGAAGATTTAAGGCTCTGGCAGGTGGCAAGCCAGCGCCACATATCCTGGGCTAAATGCAGCATATCCCTGACCTTCGACATTTCCTATAAGCATTGTGTTGCTGTTTGTGTGGGGCAGAATCCATCTCATAACATCAGAGCATGGGAACAGCTCTGGTCTGGTAGCCACCTTCATGATGGAGGATTTCTCTATGTTGGCATAAATGGGCTCCTCTTCGAGACCCATGTGTGGGACTTCCCTGCGGGAAATCAATCTGTATATCTCATCCCATTTATACTCAGGCTCAACACCCGAGACACATTGGGTGTCCTCATATATATATTCTGTCTATGTGACGACCTCTATTGCTGATTGTTCTTCGGCCATAGGGGCCTTCTTTTTCTGCCTTTTGGACATTGTAAGTTCTTCCTGCCATGTATAACATTATGACATTAAGCAATTCGAATTTGCGAACATTGTGCAGCAGTTTATTCTTTCTCAAGTGTATCATGGCTATAATGAAATTAAGACATAAGCCCTTCAGGCTGAAGAATTGAACTAGCATGCAATACTATGCTGTGTGCTATTATCCTATGTTAATATGCAAGCAAGAAAAGAAACCAATGCATGTATGCACAACCCAAGAATGCCCTGATTACCAGAACTACCAGCACGAAATAAACTCAATCCACTACTGCAATATAATGAGCAATGTCCTTCTACTGCATGATACTAAAACCTGGTCAATCCTAATTGGGCTGGTATTAAAATCTACATTATTTCACAGTATGCCATTTTTTCATGATAAAAACTCATAGAGCACAAGAAAGAATCTTAAACGCAAGGTGCAAATGTATCTTTCCCAATATCAAATATTTCGACGACAAGGCTTCATCAAGGAGAAAACTGCAATAGCCTATACTGCTCGCAGAAAGGGTAATTACATTGGTGTGGCTAGATACTGCGGGAAACAACAACAAATTTTTTTCACACGGTGCTCCCACCAGTGCCAACATCCATGCTATCTTCAAATCGTAAACAATATAGCGGCATAGCCCTAGGGTTTTAGATAGCCGAGAACGACGGACTACGCGGGACAGCGCAGGCAGAGGTTGGGGCTCAAAACGGGCATACATTTTAGGGAAACCGAACAGTAGAGAAATCATCACAAATCACCAGCAAAAAAACCCCCATTGAAACTTCTCCCTGACATCATTATTACAAGGAAAAAAACGAGATGCAGGCGGCATAACGACCTCCTGCACCGTACCTTCATCCGTTGCACGCAAGGAGAAACTAAAATGGCCGAGGTAGACAAATAAAATGCGCGGGCTCTATAAAATAAAAATGACTCCCCCCCCCTTCTAACCGCAAACAACTACCCCAACCGGACATTATCTCAATATGCGAGCGCAAAACACAAGAAAAGCGACTATGGCACCTAGCCGCGGGCAAAAAATCAGTATGCAGGCAGGACGGGAAATGTATACACAACCCTAGTAATACCCCAAGCCTCAGCAACATCACCCAATCAAAACCTTGAATAACACTAGGTAAGGCGGTAACGATCCTACCTGGCAGTAATGCGCAGTTGGTGAGGCGACAACGGTTGAGCTTCCAATCGACACCTAGACGCGGGTACAAGCACGGAGCTCCACAAAGTTCGCAGGGTCGACAGCGTGGAGAGGACAGCGATAGCTCGGGCCCAAAATAACAATAAAAAATCCAAACCCCCGCCCCCCTTATATATAAAAGAGTCGCACGTGCGAGAGCTCTAAATCGGCCGCGAAACCAAATCTGATTCGGGCGGCTAGAACCCTAGACCGTCCGCAACGGCGGATGGTCCCCAGCACCAACTCACCCACAACAGTTAATAGAACGTGTGAATCACAATGATCAGGCGTCAGCGAGGACCGAGATCGAAGACCAGGAACCCGGACTCCCCCGAAACAACGGATATTGATAAGTTGAACTTCGCCCGCAACAGTAGAAAGAGGGCTCCGATACGCGTCCGAGAGAAAAAAAAAATGCAACTCAGAGGGTGAGAGAAATTCAAAGCCCAAAATGATCCGTAAGAGCGGTCGCCAAAAGTGAAGATTTGTCCGCAACGTCGGACGAGGGAGAACTCAACCCCTCCGATGAAGAATCAAAAACCACCCGAAACGTCAAAGAATCGAAACCCACCCACAACGGAGGGACAATCAAAAACCATCCGCACGGTGAAGAATTGAAAACCACCCGCAACAGCGGACAGTCAAATATACTTAACTCCCGATTCAAAACGGTTTTGAAAGATATGCAAAACAATGATGAGTTCGATCAAGGATGGGATTCTTCCCAGCATTAGAGGAGAAAACATATCGATTGATAGCAATTCAAAGTGCTGTAAAACATTCCAAAAATCCATAGACCAGAAGTCACCAGACTGAAACCAGGAAGAAAACCAACTTATTCAAAGTAAAGGAGGGTCCTAAATTTTTTTAGAATTTTGGGAAATTGTTGTAGGTGCAATAATTGGTGACTAACTGGTGAACCCCAGATCTCTGAATTAACTCTCTCTCCCAGCTTAAGACTGTCTGAATAAAATCGAAATCTTCTAGATGTCTGTATCCCTAAGTAGGCCAACTTATGCATTAAATTACTTAAAAGAAGTCCATCCTTTTTGGGAAAAGGTAACATCAGTGGTGCTTCAGGTCTGAATAACTCTTTTGAGGCCAAATGGATGAGATTTATTTTACCTGCCCTTTGGTAGCTACAGTTTAGACACCAAAGGATTGTGACAGAGAGTGACAGCATTATCCTTTTGTTCCTCATTCCCATGCCAATCTGCACTTTTGTGCCTTTTGAACTTTAGTTCTTTTGATATGAGTCTTCCTGTAGGCCTTTCTTACTAAATTTTAATTCAGGATCCTCCATCCCATAGTGTCCTTTTGTGTGAACAATATACTTTGTAGTTCAGTTCACGGACGGAGAGGATCTTGTGGCCATTTGGTACTTTACGCTTTGAGATTAATGCTTTTCGAGCTTTGCTTTGATATGTCTTGTTTCTTTCAGGAGCTTTGATCTTAATATATTTTATCCTTTTCTTAATTTATGGCCTAGGATAATTTATATATGATAAACTGTTCCACTCTGCTTCCTTTCCGTGGGTCTTTTGCTGTCACTTCCTTGGGTATTTAAGATGTGAAATGGATGGAGCCTCGAAATAGTACTTCAGACCTTTTTCACTCTTGAGTTATTTACAGGGATTAAGTAAGACTTCAAATGAATGCTCTGCTAGTTAGGAATACGGTTACTAGAAGAAACTCTATACTTTTAAGCACAGTCTTTCACTTAAGATTTTTGGTTAATACAGAACCCCGATGTTTCCATTGCAACCAAAAGTTTGCCTCTTATTCAAAATCGAAAAGAAAACTAGCAAAGCTATAAAGAAAACAGCAGCAAAGCAAGTAATCAAAAGAAAGAAAACATCAAAGCATAAGAGAACAACATAAGCAACAAAGTAATTTGTTTATGTACAAAAGAAAATAAAAATTTGCTCATTCCTGCAAAAATATAAACCTAAAAACTGAGGAATGAGCTGGATTTAGACACGGATTGCCTAACCATGGTCTAATTGTGATGTTATTGAAATGGAACCCATATCTAAGATCCTGCAGTCATTTCTTTCAGCCTGAGGGAGTTGAAGGAGCTTAGGCTGAGTGTCCATCATAGGACTAGCCCCTTTTGAGGTATGATGCTCTAGCTTAAGCTTAGTGAGATAGTTTCCCAAGATAGAATCAGCAGACTCATTGCCTTCTCCTAACTTAGTAACAGTATACTTCATATACGGTTCTCTCAAAATTTTTATATGACTTTGGGTACCCTTGAGAGGCAACCACAGATGAGACCAGTCTGAAGCAAAATTTTCTTTCAGCCTGGCAGTCCAATCTCGGTTGAGAATGAGCCCATATCCCCTTGGTATATCAGCCACCATTATGTCAATAAATTGACATATTTTGTTGTTTGCAGCCAAACAAATGAGGACATTCTTCATTTCACCCACCACCTTGACTCCTGTGTGATCTAATTGCATTACTTCACGAGGTGTGGACTCTAGCTGTCCATTAATCCTTTTACAAATCTCAAGGGGCATCACATTTACTGCTGCTCCAGAGTCTACTAAGCAATTATGCACTTTGTAATTCAGCATCTCTAGAGTCAAAAGAAAAGGAGGGGTGTCAAGGTTTTCTTTCCAACCTGGTTCTTGGTCTTCTTCTCCTCGTTGGTTTTGAATAGGTATATCCTTTGCTAGCTCTTGATTTTCATCAGAGTTCTCCCCACTAATCACTATCTTTTCCTCTACAGGATCGACAATCTTAGTGGTTGGTTCTGTCCTCTGGTTGAGGGTATTGTTCAGATGTGCTTTTCCCTCGTCCAGTTTCTTAACATTCTCCTGCAAACTGTTAACCTTAGAAATCATTGCATTGTCTTGGCTGGTGAAAAATTTGTCCTTTCTAGTTATGGGTGTGCATTCAGATTTAGGAGTGTCATCTCCAATGTTAAACAGTGAAATACCATCCCATGAGAACATAGTATCATCCTCTGGTTTGCTTATGATCTGTTTCTCCTTTTCTTCCTCACTACTGTCCCTAATCAATTTAGGATCCGACAACTTATTCATCACCAATGTCATTGAATGTAACCATTGAGGACACTTCTTCTCAGAGTGAGGTTGTTGATGAAAGGTACAGAAATTATCCCCTCCTATTTCCGTTATGTTTATTGATGCCAAATTAAGAGGTGGGACTTGCCATTGGTTGTTATCTTCCTTTTTTGGATAGCGTGGCTTATTGGTTTTCTGAATGTCCCTCTCCTTCTCCAGGTCTACAATTCGGTTGGACATTTTCTGAAGCACTTTCATCATCTCATGATAATCATGTGGTTGATCTTCTCTATATTTAAACAGCAGTGAGCTCCTTCTTATAGTGGTCTTCTCTTCACATGAATCAGGGTAATCCTCTATACTCTCACTTTCTGCCTCTACTCTTTTGGCCTCCTCATAAGTTTCCACCAATGTAGGCTTGGCTTTCATTTTGGTAAACATGGCCAGCTCAGGACCTAGGGCTGAGGTATAATATTCAATTAACACTTTGTCAGAAGGTCTGTCTATAGCGGAAATTTTTTTTAAGTACAATGAAAATATCTGGGTGAAACTATGTACCTTTTCATTCTTCTCTTTTCTCAACAAACCAAGCCCTTTCATCAACGAGGCATGCATCTTCTGAGTTGTGTATCTACTTCTGAAAACCCTTTCAAAGGTGTCCCAATCTGGAATGGAGTTTGCAGGTAGACCAAAGTACCAAGATGCTGCTGCTCCTTTCAGAGTGTGCAGAAAAAGTCTACAAACCACATCTTCATACTCCCCAGCCCTTAGCCCTTCTAATGCTAGGTAGAAACTTTGAAGGTGATCATCTACAGCGATATATTCCATAGGGTCAAACTTGGGCAAGATCTTGTCAAAGGCTTGAGGAAGGTTATGCAAAGGAGGAGTTAGGTTCAGAGGTGACCTAGCTCTCCATGCCGGCACAGGATTGGGTTGGTTACCAGCCATAAGCAAAGGTAAACGAATGTGATGCTTAGGAAAAATAGTCCTTCAAGGATAGTACCGAAAACTACGAACACTTGGGTTAGGTTGAAAGCTTCAAACATCTGCTGGTAGGATAGTCTCGGGAAACTATGTATGCACGGCCAGCCTTTACTAGCGGCCCTCCTTCTAGCGCCAAAACTGTTGTGGCCTGGAAATTCGTAGGCGACAACAGTAAGGGATTCTCCCCAATCAACGTTCCCAACTAGCCCATTGACTGTTTGGTATAGGGAATCCATCCGGTTTTATGGTCCGGCTACCGTAGGTCAAAGTAACAACAAGGGTTTACCGGTTGCGGCCCGGTCCACCAGAATTTGTATTTTTGACTTAAGAATGGTATGCAAGTATCTAACTAATTATGCAGGGTGGTGAAGGATGCGGGGAGCAATCACAATGTGATGCGCAGGTTCTTACCTATCGTCTTAGGCTCACCGGCACCAGAATCGCACATGCATCTATGCACTGACCTAGCTATCTGTCTACCTATTTATCTCTGTCTACCTATCCCCAAGGAGCCAAATTATATTTAATAAATATGAGCAATGCGGATGTGCACACATGATAAAAGCAATTACAGATAGCTGACATTTACTTTTACAGGCATGAACAATGAAAGATATTTCCACAACTAGCTAACCAATTGCTTCATAATAAGCATGCATTACTCATGGTGGTTATTTCATAAAATAAATCAGAAATCATTTAAACAAGACATAGGTCATAAGTTAGAACGATCTCACGATTCATGGATACAATGCTGAAAACAAAGTAGTTCATCTTTCGACTATCCATGGAAAAACATTTGAAATCCCACCGATCTTCTTTCAACAGGCAAACTGTAATTTTTATTGCAAAAGGAAATAGTTCTTCTTACAACAACCCTCCAGTCTTGCTGGGAAAAAATCCCCTTTTACTTCTACGCTTCCTACTTTTATACAAAAAGTCAAAATGGTTGGGCTGCCCAAAGTGACCTTTGGGCTTCCCAACCTTTTGCTTTCCCAACGCTTCATTTCTCAAAAATTTTACAAAATATTACATTAATAAAAAGTTGACCGGTCCCCTATGAGGAGGATCCTGCTTGGTTTTCAAGGAATATTCTTCACGCTGCTGCTTCAGCAGCGAGGCCTTCAAAAGCACATGGCTCTAGGAACTGGATGTTAATTTCAAACTTGTCAACTTGGTTCCTGATGGCCTCGATCCTTGCTGGGCTCAACCAAAGCTGGTCTTCTAGAACCTGTATGCTAACGGCTGCATGACCCACTTCGTTCTTCAGTACTATGGCATCAATGGATTGAATCTGTTGTGTCCTGGCCTCTGCACCTTCATGCCCTTTCTGCAATATGTCCACAAAGGTCTCATGATCTGAGAACTCTTCAAACCTAAGCTCAGCCTCTATATAGCAGTAGTTATAAGCATTGAGGAACCTTTTAAAATACTCCGAGCATGCTACCTGTGTCCTCTTGACAGTCTTCTTAAAGTCTTCAGCAGTGCTGATGGCAAACTCTACCAAGTTGTGATCTCTCTTAAGGGCTTGATGGTCTTTTGTTGGTAGCCCCTCTGGAATCTCAGCATCATCTTCTGGTCTTGCCATTCTGGTGTTCAAGACCTCAAGAACATCTTGGGACTTGTCTACGAAATAGGAGGAAGTTTCTATGATCTCCTCTAACCTGCTATCCATATGAAGAACTTTGCATATTTCTTCTTCCAAAGCAGTCTGCAGCTGCAGCATTTTAGCCTTTTGCGCTAGGATATATTCTTTAAATGGCTGCAGATCGACTTGCTGTTCCTTTGCTGTCTCCAGTCCAGCAGTCAGAGATGCCAGCTGCTCTTTCAGTCCTTGGGTGTATGCAGTATTGGATTCATAGATAATATACTGCTGCGCCTCTAGGTCTTCCACTTTTACCCTCAACTGTTCCTTTTCATTCTTCAGATCTTGAACTTCCTGTTGCGCATTTTATAGAGCCTCTTGTGTTGTTTCCTTGGCTTGCGCCTCTACCTGGAGGGCATGGATTTCACCCTTTGTGGATTCCATTTCCCTTAGCATGTGTTCATACTTCCTCTTAAGTCTGCTACCCTCTCCTCTTTCTTGCCTCAGTGTGTCCTTTAGTTGAGAAGTGGTCTTCTTTTCTGATTCTAATTCAATCATCACCTTCTCTATATTATCAGCGGAGGCATCAATTAGTGTAGCCCCGGCTCTTATCATGAGCATGGGATCTTTATCTGTCCCTAACATGACTGCTGTATCTGTGACCATCTTCCCTGATAAATCTTTCGCCTCCACCTTCTTTTCCATCCTCCTCATTATTCTTTTAGTGGTCCTATCGTAGTATACAGTACTGAAATCAGGGACTTCTTCCCCCTTCTTCTGGACGAAAGGCACTATTTGGAGCATAGGGGTTACAGGAGTGCTAGTAGTAGGTACTTGAAGGATCTGCACCTCAGGGTTTTCCTCTTCCTGACTCTGCCCTGTTAGTGTTTCAGAGGCTGATTGTTGTGTTAACTTTATCTTCTCAGCCTCCTGCCCTTGGAGCTCTTCATTTAGCTTTCTCTGTGCTTCTTCGGCTGCTTGCCTGGCTGCCTCTTCTTCTCCCCTCTACAGCCACTCTGCAGCCTCATTTTCTAGCCTCTGAGCTTCCTCCCTTATCCTTTTGGCTCCTTCTTCAGCTCTGGCTTGTTCAGCTTTGGCCTGCTCTTCCCCTTTTCCACCTTTGGTGGGGTTATTTGGTTTGAATCTTCTGCTGAGTGCCGTCATGTTTGGAGCTCTCCGAAAAACAGATTCATCCTTATCATAATGATGGGTATATTCAAAGAACACTTTATGATTCTTGCAGTGCTCAGCCACTTTACCATGAGTGTCATTGCGCCGAAAGGCATCTCCCCAAAATGGAACTTCCCTAGTTCCTCTATGAATTTGGCAGCTTGTTTCACATTGGCGAATCTACAGCTACCTAACTTGAAAGACAAAGGGGGATATGCAGCCTTCTTATGCTGGAATAGGAAATGACCAACTCCATCAATGAACACTTGTCTGACTGCCTCTTTATGGATTATATAATCCGTTGCATACTTTGGCAGCAGATAAGGTGTCTTCGAGCCTCCATACATTCTAAGATACATACCATGGTCTGTTAAAAAATAATCTCCATACTCCTCTATTACCTGCATAGCATCTTCCGACATGCAGTCACATTCCTTTCGGAAGATAAGCTTGTATAGTGGCATAATGAAATGCTCACATACTTCTCTGTAATAACTGTGGTACTGATGAGCCCACAGTGGTTTGTAAGTTGCATATACAGGCATTCTTTCCCTATCCCAGGCACACTTGAGACCGGGGAAAGGCTGGTTGCATAGTATGCAGTCTATCAAAATGGAACTCATATAGAATTCAGATTTTTTTCGGGCTTCTCCTCCACCCAAGGCTGCAGCTATGCAAGAAGAGAGACTACTTGATACTAGGTTGGCCCAGTTGAAAACTGTTCCTTGGGTCGCCACATGGAACATAATGGGGACCCATTCAAATTTGAAGAGTCTGCCACTGGCTCTACCAAAGATCCTGTTTAGCATCAGAGCCACAAATCTGCAAGGAGCTCTTAAGCTCGCTGTATCATAATCCTCGGTTGCTCTGTGTCGATATAGCTTCCCTGGCAAGAGCATTCTCTTCAGAGTTTCCAGTAAATCCATCCTGAGGTTATCCAACCAATCATTTGACAGGAATATTTGAGGCTCTGGCAGGTGGTAAGCCAGCGCCACATATCCTAGGCTAAATGCAGCATAGCCCTGACCTTCGACATTTCCTATAAGCATTGTGTTGCTGTTTGTGTGGGGCAGAATCCATCTCATAACATCAGAGCATGGGAACAGCTCTGGTCTGGTATACACCTTCATGATGGAGGATTTCTCTATGTTGGCATAAATGGGCTCCTCTTCGAGACCCATGTGTGGGACTTCCCTGCGGGAAATCAATCTGTATATCTCATCCCATTTATACTCAGGCTCAACACCCGAGACACATTCGGTGTCCTCATATATATATTCTGTCTGTGTGACGAACTCTATTGCTGATTGTTCTTCGGCCATAGGAGCCTTCTTTTTCTGCCTTTTGGACATTGTAAGTTCTTCCTGCCATGTATAACATTATGACATTAAGCAATTCAAATTTGCGAACATTGTGTAGCAGTTTATTCTTTCTCAAGTGTATCATGACTGTAATGAAATTAAGACATAATCCCTTCAGGTTCAAGAATTGAACTAGCATGCAATACTGTGCAGTGTGCTATTATACTATGTTATTGTGCAAGCAAGAAAAGAAACCAATGCATGTATGCACAACCCAAGCATGCCCTGATTACCAGAACTACCAGCATGAAATAAACTCAATCCACTACTGCAATATAATGAGCAATGTCCTTCTACTGCATGATACTAAAACCTGGTCAATCCTAATTGGGCTGGTATTAAAATATACATTATTTCACAGTATGCCATTTTTTCATGATAACAACTCATAGAGCACAAGCAAGAATCTTAAACGCAAGGTGAAAATGTATCTTTCCCAATATCAAATATTTCGACGACAAGGCTTCATCAAGGAGAAAACTGCAATAGCCTATACTGCTCACAGAAAGGGTAATTACATTGGTGTGGCTAGATACTGCAGGCAACAACAACAATTTTTTTGCACACGGCGCTCCCACCAGTGCCAACATCCATGCTATCTTCAAATCGTAAACAATATAGCGGCACATCCCTAGGGTTTTATACAGCCGAGAACGACGGACTGCGCGGGACGGCGCAGGCAGAGGTTGGGGCTCAAAACGGGCATACATATTAGGGAAACTGACCAGTAGAGAAATCATCACAAATCACCAGCAAAAAATCCCCCATTGAAACTTCTCCCTGACATCATTATTACAAGGAAAAAAACCAGATGCAGGTGGCATAACGGCCTCCTGCACCGTGCCTTCATCCGCTGCGCGCAGGGAGAAACTAAAATGGCCGAGGTAAACAAATAAAATGCGTGGGCTCTATAAAATAAAAACGAATCCCCCCCCCCCCTTCTAACCACAAACAGCTACCCCAACTGGACATTATCTCAATATGCGGGCGTAAAACACAAGAAAAATGACTATGGCACCTAGCCGCGGGGAAAAACTCAGTATGCGGGTAGGAGAGGAAATGTATACACAACCCTAGTAATACCCCAAGCCTCAGCAACATCACCCAATCAAAACCTTGAATAGCACTAGGTAAGGCGGTAACGATCCTACCTGGCAGTAATGCGCAACTGGTGAGGCGACAATGGTTGAGCTTCCAACCGACACCTGGACGCGGGTACAAGCATGGAGCTCCACAAAGTTCGTAGGGTCGACAGCGTGGAGAGGACAGCGATAGCTCGGGCCCAAAATAACAATAAAAAATCCAAACCCCGCCCCCCGTATATATAAAAGAGTCGCACGTGCGAGAGCTCTAAATCGGTCGCGAAACCAAATCTGATTCGGGCGGCTAGAACCCCAGACCATCCGCAACGGCGGATGGTCCCCAGCACCAACTCACCCACAACGGTTAATAGAATGTGTGAATCATAATGATCGGGCATTGGCGAGGACCGAGATCGGAGACCAGGAACCCGGACTCCCCCGAAACGGCGGATATTGATAAGTTGAACTCCGCCCGCAACGGTAGAAAGAGGGCTCCGATACGCAGCCAGGAGAAAAACAAAACGCAACTCAGAGGGTGAGAGAAAGTCAAAGCCCAAAATGATTCGTAACAGTGGTCGCCAAAAGTGAATATCTGTCCGCAACGTCGGACGAGGGAGAACTCAACCCCTCCGATGAAGAATCAAAAACCACCCGAAATGTCAAAGAATCGAAACCCACCCGCAATGGGGGACAATCAAAAACCATCTGCACGGTGAAGAATTGAAAACCACCTGGAACGATGGACAGTCAAATATACTTAACTCCCAATTCAAAACGGTTTTGAAGATATGCAAAACAACGATGAGTTCGATCAAGGATGGGATTCTTCCCAGCATTAGAGGAGAAAAACAAATCGATTGATAGCAATTCAAAGTGCTGTAAAACATTCCAAAAATCCATAGACCAGAAGTCACCAGACTGAAACCAGGAAGAAAACCAACTTATTCAAAGTAAAGGAGGGTCCTAAAATTTTTTAGAATTTTGGGAAATTGTTGCAGGTGCAACACATTGCTAGTGATGTATCAATTTTTATAATGAAGAAGTTGATACTTCATCTTTGGACTGAAGGTGATCATGATGATGTTCTGGAAGTTCTATGTTGATGTAGATGATTATGATGCTCTAGATCCATGCTGCATATGATGATGTTCCAGCAGATGCTAATCATGATCCAACTCCATGTTGCAGGTGATGATCCTATTCTGTGTTGCAGATGATAATTCTCTCGCTCCATGCTACTGATGATGCTCCATCTCCATGTTGTAGGTGATGACCCAGCTCCATGTTGTAGATGATGATGCTCCAACTCCATATTGCAGGTGATTCCCCAATTCCATGTTGCAGATGAGGACGCTCCAACTCAATGTTGCTAATTGTGTTCCACTTCCATGCTGCAGATGATTATACTCCAAATCCATGTTGTAGATGATTTTGTTGTTCAATACTTTCGATGATTTATATATGCACCAGACAGTGTTCTAAAAGATGATGTTGATGATGCCTCATCTCTCCTTTTGATGATGTTGTGTAGATCCACACCATTTTTTGTTGTTGTTAGTAGAATACCCTTCTTCTTAAGGGGGAGTGTTGAGATAATGTAAATTCAAAGAATATTCTACTTGTACTTTACATTATTATTATTCTTTCTTTTGGAGATTTTACTGATATAAAAGTTCATGTAAAATTCATGAGGTAAACCCTCCATTGTAAGTTGGGTAAATAGAACCCAAAAAAGAATAATATAATTATTATTGCAAGCCTCCCTAGGTAGGCCGACCCAGTTAGGTTAAAATTCAATTAGGAAGTTTAGTATAAATAGGGAGGCATCCTCCCTCATTTATACATACACTCACTCATACTTGTATTGCATAAGAGAGAGAAATAATGAGGACTAGTGTCTTTGGTGTTTTGGATCTTATGCTTGGGGTAATTTGGTCTCTCTCTCTCTCTCCATAAGACCTTCTCTTTAGTCATTTCATTCTAGTAATCTATATTGAGGAAGTTTTGTTGGCTTTTTCCCTTTATGGTTTCCCAGGGTAAATTACTATGTACCTTGTGATTGTGTTTTTTAGGTGATCCTCTTTATGATGTTATTGTGAAAATGTATTAAATGTTTATCAAGTTAGGACTTAAGCTATAGAAGCATATAAAACATAACACGTACTCATGATAGACTTTACATTTAAATGGGATTTGTTCATAATACACTCTTTGCAGGTGATTCCAACCATCCATAGAGAGGTTTATTTCTTTCGGGAGGCCCTTCTCCAAATCCACTTCTACGCAAAATATTGCACACGAAAACATTAGTGACTTTAGCTCTGATTTGTCGATATATTTCCCTATTGAGGTCCCTATTTCCCTTAGACCTTCATTGTTCCAACAATGCAGAGAGAGATGACGGATTTTGAACCAAACTGGGGAAACATAGGGAATATCTTTCCTTGGGTCGAAGGAAAGATCCCATTCGTTGAGATACATGACCTTTGGACCCATAAAATATGGGTTGTTATTGAAAATTAGGTTGTGATCCTCCTTCTTCTCAAAGATAAAAAAAAACAACCCTCTTTTGTAAAAGTTTCCTTGAAATTCACCCTATATTAGAGACTGGTAGTTCTTATTAAGCCATATTTTTATGGCATACGGAGAAGGACATAGACTGATAAAATGACCAACTAACCCTTTCTCAGATAGAATGATTTCTTTATATTTGGAAGCAGATGAAGAGAGTTTCACTTCCGGGATTGTGTCCCTCTTTACAAATTACAAGTTCACCGTAGGAGAAGACTTGCTTGAGGAAGGATGAGACACCATGATTCTCCTGAAACTATCCTCCTACAATATGTGCCTCTCCTATGGATCAAGATCTAGTGGAGTAGGGGGATCCATCAAGGGAAAAATAAGGTCGAGATCCTAGCAAAAACCCTAGAAAATTAAGTAGCAAATCCAATCAACTTTTTTAAATTATCAATTGATAACACTTACTTTGTAGAAATTCCTGGCATTGGTGTGATTCAAACTCATGATTTATAGGGGACATTAAAGGACTATATTGATGTCTTGTATTTTGTTTCATGGTGGTACTGATACACATGTACGTATAATGTTATAAAGCACCGGTTTCGATTAAAATTTTGTTGGGAAATGATGCTATATGTAATGCCATGCACCAATACTTATTGTGCTTATCCGTATTGGTGCTTTTATTGGTTACAAAATCCTTGGTGTGTTAGGTGTTTATAAGCACTGGTGCATTTTTTCCAATAAATCACGTCGAAAAAAAACCTTCAAAAAACCTCCAGCCACCGAGTTTTTTTTAGTTATATTCCATTTTTGTAAAAACCTCCACTAAACCATCCACTAATATTTGTAGAGGATTTAGTGGAATTTTTTTTGATATTTTTTTCCAATATTGTAACAATAAAAACCTATGTCATAACCTCCACTATAGGGCCTTTTCCTTGTATATATTTCTAGACTATTTCTGGTACCAGCCGTACAGTATTTCGATGACAACTTTTAATAATCAGATCATAGATTGAGGTGGCTACATATATTGAGTTGGGATTTAGCCCCATGGAATTAGAATATAGAATATTCAAGATGATTATGTTTCCATCAGATCATGCCTAGGTCACACATGTGAGATCCAACACTTGGTCAAACTTATGGTAGAAGTTGACTATAGTTTCTAGGAAGTCAACTTTCGACGTGAATTTTGGGAAAATTAAGATATATAAAAAAATATGGGACATGGGATTTTCTAGAATACCCCAAATTGAGAAAACAAGAGTAGTTTTCCAAAATATGAAACGGTTTGGGAGTTTAAAATATTTATCTAAAATATAATTTTCCAATTTTTTTTTGTGGTCGATTTTCCAAAATTAGGAAATTTGTTTGAACATCTCAGGGATTTGGGGATTCAGTTCTATCCTTTCCCACTGAATTTGTGTATAAATACGTCTCCAAAGACTGAAGAGATAATCATTATTTGTAATGAGAATTTTATTGTAAAGAAATCATTGTTATGTTGCTGGTCTGAACCTAAGTTTTAGATACTTATGACTATGTCCATAACAATGTTATAAGTTCAATTTACAGATAAACACATAATGCATAGATAAAACATCCTTGTTCCCTTACAAATATTGATACAGATTTGTGAATGCAAGTTAAGGTGTCTGAGATTTACAATTGGCTTCTTTGAATTATTTTCTATGTGATTTGAATGCATATTTTCCTTTTGGATTGATATCTTTAGTAGATAGGTTAGAATAGGCTGAGATCCGACATTTCTTGTCCTTGCATCTTGAAGTCTATAAAGGCTCAGGTTGGTGATTTAATGTCTGGAGATTATGCATATAATTTGACCAACAATCCGCATGGATAGTGTTGGGAATTGTTCATTTACAATGCTCATCACACCCCAAAAATCAAGATTTTTCTAGTCCCTAATAAAAGATATTTAATCCATCTTGGAGACATGGCTTAGATTCAGAATACAAAGTGATAGTACAAATTGATGAGAAAGATTGTGGATACATTTGTGCTGCCTATTTCTTTGCAGAATCCCAACACTTTCATTATATTCTTCGAATTATGAACTTCTTTAGTTTTATCAACTATAAGTGGGCCCTTCCATGGTAGAATACAAAATAGTAGTAGGTGGTAGAAAAGCTAGAGGTCAATATAGTGATGTGAAATAACCTTCAAGGTGGTGATGTAAAGGAAGTTGAGATAAAGTTTTCCATTTATATTGGGCAGTGAATGAGGTTCTTTCTGCTTAAGTTCATCAGTTAGAAAACTCCAACTTTGTTTGCAAGATATGGCTCCTGCGCTTGTGGACTTGCTGTAAATTTCTATAAAGCTCCTAATTAATTACATTCTATGATGTTGTATTATTTCCCGAATTTGGTAATGGTTCATATGCAAGAAGTGTTTCTTTTTTGCTACCGAGGTGGATAATGCTTTAGGTCAAACCCATAATAATACTCATATTTTGGCTTCTTGGATTTTCTATAGCTCCTCAACCCACTGAATTTCATTTTGAAGATAAGATTGGAAATCTTTGATGTGGACATATCTAATTAAATGATTAGGGTTCCACATGGTATTTATGGCCAGCAGGAAGTTGTGGATGTAAAATTCACAGAATGAATTTTGTCTAATATAAGGGGGAGATGAGAAGAATATTTTATAGAAATTCTTACTTACTTCTTTGAAGTTGATAGGAAATTTTGAACTCATCCATTCAATTTGATAACGAACCCAATGTTCCTTCATATAAACAACATATAATTTTGAGGGAGAGCGACGGTAAAGTATCTCTACACTTAGTTCCCCAATTTTGAGTAATCATTGTTGCAGGTTTTGAATATCACTGTATTTTTTATCTAACTCTTTTTTATGCTTTCGGTCAACCTCCTCCAATTGGTCTTCCAAGAATTTATTTTCTCACTGATGGTGTCGAATGTAGTCAATTACTTTCGCTCTTAAAATTTTGAGCATTTGTGGAGAGATGCAACCTTATAAATGGGGTACAACTAGTTCCTTCTACCTATCTTGTTCCATTGTCATTTCCTCTAGTTGTTTTGTGAGCCCTTCAATTTTTTTTATTGCTACAATGAATTTGGTTGGCATTGCAATTGAGGTCTACAGGGGGACACGCTCTAGTGCATCAGGGATTTATCTAGGTTCCTATTGAATTGAAATTGTATATGTTTCTAGTGCTTTTACTTACTACTGAATTGGGACTACTTTTTCTTTTTGTTTTGGTGTATTAGAAATTACTTCAACTTGTTGAATTGGGACTGCTTCTGCTTCCTTTTCTGGCAAATCAAAAAGAATTTCAAATTCTTGTTGAGTGAGAACTATTTTTGTTTCTTCGATTTCCTATTGAATTTGGACTACCTCCAGTTCCTGAAAAATATGATCTAGTGTATTACGTAGTTTCTCAACTTCCAATTCAATTGGGAGCTCTTTTTCTATCAAAGCCTCATGAGGATCACATTTCGGTGTAGAAAAGGGTGTCTTAGTTTCCAAAGGAACTGGGACTACCATTGTTTCCTCTAGTAAATAAGTTTTTTTAGGAACATTTTCTAGCATAACAGATGGCATCTCAACATCTTATGGAATTCGAAGGTGCCTTTGTTGTTGGGATTTCTGGTGAGACTATCTCTAGTGTGGTAGATGATATGTCTTCTTCCCGTGGGAAGGGATATTTCTCTACTGTTGTTGTTTCCCCTGTTGTAGTTTCTTCAAGAATATTTAATTGTATAGCATATGACATCTCGACATCTTGTGGGCTTGAAGGCGCCTCCGTTATTAGTGTTTCTGGTGGGGTCATCTCTAGCATGGAATATAATATCTCTTTTTTTGTGGACAAGGAGATTCTTCTTCCTATGTTGTTTCTTATGTCATTGTTGTTTCGTATACCTCTGTTGTTTTCATTTATTGGATTGGTTCTTTTGAAACTTGGGTAGGTGATTTTTTTCTTCCTGGAGTTGATGGAGCATATTTCTCTTGCTTTAGCTAGTTGCTTTGATGTTTTGGTATCTTTTCCTTACTTATGGTTAGGCTGAGGAGTAATTATGTTTCTTCTAATCCTCCTTCCTTGATTTGGATGGGTAATACACTAGAGGGGGTTGTAGCTCTGTGCTTCCACCTTGGTCATTTGCTTCATCTTTACTTAATCGATCCTTCCTTCGAAGAAAATGATTTTGTTTTTGTAGACGATTCTTTTTTCTCTAGTTCACTGATGAAGCTAGTAAAATGGTCCTAAATTATGTCTTTGAGAGAGGATTCTTGTAAAACTTGAGACAATTTCCATTTTCTATGAGTTGTATTTTGTCACCATCTATAGTTATCAATTTGTCTGTTACATTTTCTAAAACAGTTTCCAATTTGTGTGGTCCTAGCCATATAGTATCGATCTTTCCCTTAAAAACATGAAATCAAGAATCATACAACAATCTGCAATTGCAAGGTTGAAATTAATTTTCTTTACAAAAGCAATCATTCCAATGAGCTTGTTGGTGTTGCATAGTTTCTATATGTTATAGGGATTGTTGACAAAATTCATCTAATAAGCTTAATTGGGCTAGGCGATTTCACTATGCAACATAAATGTCTATACCTAATTCGATTATTGTTCTTAGGGTTTGAGTCTCAAATTCAATGGGTAAGAGTATTATTTTGCTATAGACAATTTCATATGGACTGGAATCCTTGGTGGTTTTCCAAGTGGTTCTATCAGTATAATGGTCGTAGACTAGACCATTAGACTGATAGAAGCCTATGGTCCTATTGAACACAATATTGGTCAAATTCCCTAAATTTCTCTATTAGCGAATTCTACTTTCTAATTGGCCTGTGAATGGTATGGTGTAGTCTTTTTTTGTTTGATTTTGTATATGTTCATTAGATATGTGTCCAAATTGGAAGTGAATTGTGCTCCTTGATTCAAGACAACTCCTCTTAGAACTCCGAATCTAGTGAAGATGTTGTTGTAGAGAAACTCTTCTTCCCTATTTTATTATATATTTTTCAAGGGATGAACTTCAACCCACTTGGTAAGGTAGTCTATGCATACGATTATGTATTTTAATTGGTTGGAAGGTGAGATAATTGGACAAACAAAGTCTATTCCCCACTGTTCAAACTATCTCTTGAACCTTGTTCTAAATAGATTTATCAATGACATGACTCCTGTTAATAAGTGGCAAGGAGGAAAACCCTTTATCGGACACCTCAAAAGCTTTAGATAACTGAAGGAATAAATTGGATGCAAAGATTCATGCTTGCATCATGATGAGCTATTCTGATGAATCAAATGTTGATTTGTGGTTTGATCTAGTCAAACAACATATCATTTTGAGAATCAATGTGATCTTTTATGAGAAAATTTCAGGTACCAAGTTATTGAACTCCTCCTCTTCTCTATTACATAATGATCCATTTGATATTTTTGAAGAATATGGATCGACTATACCTTCATTTCTTAACTAGGAAGTTGAGTCTTGATCCTGAGAAAATTTGTATCCAGAATACATCACCTGAGAATGTCAACATCCCTACTCACCCATCTAATAGTCATCGAATTGAATCACCATCAACTTGTTTGCCTCGATGAGCTGCTAAAACTATTGAAGTTGTTGGACTTGATGATGGTGATGCCATTCTTGGTCGACATACCCGTAGTTAGAAACAACATGGTAGTGTTGCACCGATGGAGCATGTTATTGAAACCTATGATATTGACACTTATTTTGATTCTAAATGGGTGCATGGAAGGGAAAATTCTATATCCGCTAAAATTTATTCTTTGAAAAAGAATCACACATGAGAATTGGTTCCTCGACCGCAAGGAAACAATATTGTGAAATATCTATGGGTCTACGAGACCAAATTCACCTCTTTTTGAGTTGTAGAACATCACAAGTCTCGAATGATATCTAAGGGCCTCTCTTAGTAATAAGGTGTCTACTACACCAAAAAAAATTTCCCTATCGCAAAGATGAACTTGATTAGATTGATTATTTTTCTTATGCTTGTTTTGGATGGGAACTTCATCAAATGGATGTTAAAAGTGGATTTGTAAATGGATACTTGTCTAAATAAATATATGTGGAGAAACCTTCTAGTTTTGTGATATATTTTGTTCTTGTTTGTCGACTGAAAAAGTCATTGTATGTTTTGAAACAAGCACCCCATGCTTGGTATGATAAGATTGACCATTTATGTATTAGTCTTGGATTCAAACATTGTGAATACGATCACAATATTTATGTATTACATGTTCATGGTGATATTTTGAGTGTGACAATGCATGTTGATGATTTAGTCATAACTAGAAACAATGTTGACTTGATTTTGAGCTTGACGAAACAACTTGTGGATACCTTTGAAATGACTTATCTTGGTCTGTTGTATTTCCTTATGTGCACTCAAATTTTGCAAATGAATGATGGTATCTTTCTTTCTCAACCAAAATATGCTTTGGATATTTTGAAACGATTCAAAATGGATTATTGTAAGTATCGTGCTACAACTTATATGTCAGGTGTTAAATTGTCTAAGGACTGTGACTCTCCTCAAGTCAACACCACCCTTTATCGATAATTCATCGATAGCTTGATTTATATTGTAGTCGTATTGATATCTCCTTTTTATTAGTGTGGTTTCTCGATTTATGCAACATCCTCGAGAAAGCCACTAGAAAGTTGCAAAGAGAATTGTTCGTTATATTAAGGTAACTTATCGGTATGGTATTAAATATTGTCACAAGTTCATAACTCTATTCAGGTTTATTGATTCTTAATAGGGAAGTGACATTGTCAAGTCAAATTCCCCTTCTAGATATGTGTTTTGAATTAGTTATGGACCCTTGGTATAGTCGTGTAAGAAACATAAGGTCCTCTCACTTTCAAATATAGAATCAATATATCATGGAGTTGTCAATGCAAGTACAAAGGAAGTTTTAATCCATCATATTTTACATAAGTATGTGTAAGGAAGTTTTAATCCATCATATTTTACAAGGGAGTTTGTGTAACTTCAAGCTATGCTTGGGATTTAGGAAACTATAAGTATGGGGAGGTACGCAGAGAAAATAATTCCACCTCTTGAATCTCAAGAGTGTTTTGTTGATGGGGGGGGTTTGGAAACAAAGTCTATGCAGGTTCATCACGCCTATGGATATTCTGATGACAACCAGTTGATAGACAACATTAGACTAGAAAAGTAGTCGATTAGAGACTTAACTAAGTGGTCGATTAATCGGTTGATGAGGTAATAGTTAGCTCGACTAAAGCATCTGACTAATATATGGAATGTTGAGGATTTCCTAGAAATGGTTAGAACCAATGACACTTATTAATGGACCATATCATCTTCACTTCAAGGGTATTTGTAAGATATGGAGACTATAAAATAATGACATTATGGGTTGTATTGATATTGACTTATGTTTTAATTGATGTTTAAGTATGTTATGTGATGTTTTTATCATAATGTGTTGTGCTTAAGTGTTGTAAATGATGTATGTAGACACCACCACCCTTCTTGGAATACTTATCCCTTCTTCCATTTTCTTTTTTGTTTTGTTGTTCAAAGGGGTTTCCAAAAAACAAATACAATATCCACATTTAAAATCTTTATGAATTATATTGCAAAACCTTCCTAAAAAAAAATTGTGTTAATATTTTTTGATCATATAATAATATATAGAAAATCTTGGGAAGATGTTGTACAACATGTTGACATTGTCTTAAAACTATTGGAGGAGAACCAACTATATGTCAATCCTTTTGAGTGTGCCTTTGAGGTCCGGGAAGTGGAATATTTGTTTCATATCGATGGGATGATGATGATGGTTGTTAACGTCCACTAAAACCAACTTTGATCTATTAGACCTTACGAAAAAATTAAAATATTACTTAGGTTTTTTTAGAATGTTATTTTTGTGTAAAGCTTGAAGAGAAGCACTCCTAAGTCACTATAGTTTTGTTGAGTTAAAAGGTTATGAAGGTCATGATTATAACAACTATTTTGAAATAGAGATATAATGTGGGTGTATGCATGTCAGTATAAAAGATTGTGTTTTTTATCCTTAACCTTCTTAGTCTCACAAAGATGACAAACTCTATCTAACCAAGGCATTTTAGGAATTTTCCAACACCCAGATTTGCTAGGGAGCTCATGAGAATTCAGTTTTATTCTAGCAATGTTGTTTTTCTTCTTCACACTAGTTAAAACATAAATATATTGTTGATTTCTAATATTGGGGCTAATCACCTCCTTATTGTATCAAATGAAGGTTTCAAAGTGGACCCTAACAAAATTAAAGGAAGGAATATTTTAGGGACGAAATTTATCCCATGGGAGAAATTAAGGGAATTAGAAAAAATTAATGGTCGAATTTTAATATGAAAATTTCTTTTCAAATTTTAATGCATTCGTCCAATATTTATTAAACAAATAATAATTGAAATAAAAATAGCCCTCCCCCAATTAATGAGGGAGGAAAAAATAGTGATTTACCCTCCTAAAGTTACCTAAAACCCCCCCTTCGCCCTTGATTTCTAGTAAAATTCATATTTAATCCTTCCTTAGCCTCCTATTTTCAGTACTGGAAACTTCTAACACTTATTTAGCCCTCCATATTTTTACCTTTGACCCAAAATTTTACCTTTCTTCGCGCCAAACTCCCCCCCATTTTTGTATAAATTTTTATAACTTTTACTTGTCTTATTTAGATAGACCAAATGATCTTTTTGGCCAAAAGATAATATTCATCATCCCAAATGTGTCATCTTCTTTCTTTCTATTCACAAATCCATCTTCACCAAGTGGTAAAGTAAAATATACTTGTTGTGTTTATGGCACTTTGTTCTGCACTTTTAAATTGTTTTGGGCTATAGTTACATATTACTAGTTATGCAAGAGACAATAATGCCATAAATATGAAAACTCTACTTATTGTCATGTTCCGTACAGATTTAGTGATTGATGGTAGGGCTAGTTGTGAGTAATTTGTTTGAATTTTGTTTTTTTTGTTCACTTAATTTTATCACCTCATTTTGTGTTGTTGGGATTAATACGCTAATTTTTTAATTGAAATATGAATTATTGATGCTTTTGCATCCCAATATTCTATAAATTATGGTAAGTTGAATAGAACTTATAGTTTTGTATCCAATCACATTTGATTTTGATAACCAGTTTAGCTTAACAGGTTACGATTTGGATTCTTTTTTTCATTCTTTGAACCTTTGATCGCCTGAGTAGGAAGCCCATTGCTTTGTTTACCTTTTTTTTGGTAATTCACAACACATTTTTTATTATAATATTAAAAAAATCCAATCAGTTTTATTAATTTGAATAATATATACATATTAAAAAAACCCAACATAATAAAATTCATGGATTTTTTATTAGTTTATACAACACCCAAATTTTGAGCAGTTAAGCAAAGGCATGAGTGGATCCTGTGCATTGAGTGCCAGGAGCAAAGTCATTGTCTTGGCTAGTTTGAGCAACATTTTGACCAGATCGAGATACATTTTATTGAGATCTCGATCCTCTGCCATTATGTGACCATGTAACGGACTCTCCGGTTCCAGATTGAGATGCATAACCCATTTATTTATGAAACAATTTTGTTTACCAAGCAACATACCCTCCATTTAAAGATCAAGTATCCCAGCAAGATAGCAACTTCATCCTGGTATGTTGTGTTTCCATCTAATTTCTCTAAGGTTCCATCTAAAACTTAGTTTTTTTTAAATATATTTACTATATATACACAAAACAAAAACCAATTCACAGTGTTATGATATGTACTATAAAATAAAAACTACTTTATTGTGTTATGCTATGCACTACAATTTTCAGGTAAGAAAACTGTCATGAAAACGGGATGGACAATGAATTTTTTTGTTTAATTTATGCAACCCTTAAATTTTGCATATTATTTATAAAAAAATAGTATATATGCACAAAACAAAAACTACTTCACGGTGTTCTGCCATAAAACATGTACTAACAATGGATTTTTTATTAGATTATGCAACATTTAAATTTTCCAACTATATATATATTTTTAAATATATTTAGTAGATATACACAACAATAACTACTACACAACAACTACTTCCCATAAAACCTAGATGGACAATAGAATTTGTATTAGTATATGAAACCCTTAAATTTTCAAACTTAGTTTTTTTTCAATTATATTTAGTATATATATGCACAAAACAAACACTACTTCAACATATTACCCATTACAATTTTACCTACCATGAAAACTGGATGGAAAATATTTTTTTTATTAAGTTTTCAAGTTATTTTTTTAAAATATATTAAGTATATGTATATATACATAAAACAAAAACTACTTCATTGTGTTATGTAGTACAATTTTAGGACAAAGAACTACCATGAAAAATGGATGGACAATGGTTTTTTTATTAATTTATGCGACCCCTTACATTATTTAATTATGTTATCCAATACCATTTTACAGTAAAGAACTGCCATAAAAACTAGATGGACAATGATCTTTTATTAGTTCATGCAACCCTTGAATTTTCAAACTTCGTTATATATATATGCACAAAACAAAAACAACTTAACTGTGTTATGCAATACAATTTTATGGTAAAAAATTGCCATGAAAGCTGGATGGACAATGGCTTTTTTAGGAGTTTATGCAACCCTTAATTTCCAATTTTGTTTTTTCTAAAAAATTAGTATATATGCCCAAAACAAAAACTATTTCACCGTGCCATGACATTTTTATTAGTTTATGACATACATAAATTTTCCAACTTAGTTTTTTTAATATATTTAATTAATATATATAGTCCATTAGGCGTATCTCGGGTGGTTGGGAGATTTTGTTATTGTGTTCCCCACTCGGGTTCAAATCTTGTCGTGGACATTTTCTCCTTGGGAGCCCTTGTATGTAATGAAATATTAGGCTGGTGAGCCGTTTATCATGATTAATGATGCATTGTGTATACTTTCCTAGCGAGTATAAGGTATTTNTATATATATGCACAAAACAAACAATTTTATGACAAAAAATCGGTAAAAAAAAATACAATGAAAACTAGATGGACAAGGAAGCTTACTACTAGGGAATCCAAGTCATTTATGCACACGAGTTTGATAGATAACACTTACTATTTTGAATCTTATATGCAACTAACTCTTGATACAATATAATAACAATGCAATAATGAATTTAGAATAATCAATTAGGAAAATAAAATACTGATTGGCATATATGAACAATTTTGAAAATGATCAGATGGATTTTTATGTCACTTAAATTGCATGCAAGAATGTTTCAAGGATCCTCGATTTATCAAGTGTAGTTCATTTGTTTGTAGTGGTTATCATTAAAACATCTATGATTGGTTATCATTTAAAAAAATATACTTTGATTTAGTGTGTGGTTATTATTGGTAGTGGTTATCATTAAAAAATAAATGATTGATTATTATTTAAAAAATCATATTTAGTGTGTGGCTATATCTATCTATCTATCTATCTATATATATATATATATAAAGTGAGATATTGGAGAATTTTGAATTTTGAGAGATTAAAAAGATTGGAAATGTATTGTAAAGGTTGCAAATGTGTAAAAAAGGAATTTTTTGCATAAGGGTTTAATATAGGCTTAGTTTAGTACTGAAAACGTTTGTTCAAAGATTATGCATTTTTAGGTTAAAATTATGTTTTGAGAGATTAAAATTTATTCTTTTATTATGCATGTGTGTTTGAGGTTAAGTCTTGTTTTGAGTATAGGTGTTTTTGTGCCAATTTGGAGTGGGATAAGTTGTAGTGATTTTGCATCATGCATTTCTGTCTTTCTCATTTTATAATTTAGATGAGAAATATTATTTTTTCGAAACCTATTGGCACAAATTATTTCTGTTGGAGTAAAACAATGCTACCCATATTTATCACTAATTATTTATAGAATCTTGTGACTATAAGGTATGATTTTCCTTCTAATCAAGAATACAAATTATTGGATGATAATGGAAAGCAATGCTTAAAAGAAATTATATAGAAATATAATGAATCAGTTTCTGTTGTAAACAATGCATTTGATGAACCAATATTTTCAAGGATTTATGTCGTGAAATCATCTAAACAAGCATGTATTATATTAAAGAATACTTATGAATATTAAGTAGTAGACAATATGAATATATTTAATGTGAAATTGTATGTGCATAAGTAAATCATATTGATGATGTTCAAATTGAGTTCAAGAACGATGAAAGAGTTTGAAGGCTAAATATAGGGTTTTAACAATGGAAACCCTGATGAATGAAGATCTCGATGTACAATTAGTGTATTACTCTAATGACTCAATAGAGAGCATAAATGTTTTTGAGAATTTTGGTTTAAGGGCCCATGAGAGGCTTTTGGAGCTTGAATTTTCATCACAATTGATTGATTCCAAACATATAATGCCAATGGGGCTTGGGTAATTTTGATTTAATAGATTTAATGAGCTATCAAGATCACATGAGGATCATTATCAAAAATATTTATGTGAAGTTAATCACAATGCCAAGGTGATAAGGTTATCCTATCATATTGGCCTTAGTTATGGAAAAGCACATACCGAGGTGGAAAAGAGGTATTTTCCTTCAACCAAGGTCGTAGCTAATTGCTTAGGATTTTGATCCATAAATCCAATGTAATATTCAACATTTTTCAAGTTTCCAATACTTTTTTATAGCAAAGGAGATTATACATATACCTTACATAATCATAACTTTATAAACAATAATTTTTATAAGCATGATGAAGAGACTATGAAGGTTTGGGGTTATGAAGGTAGAATTTGTTTGGTATAAAAATGGATTTTGAAACTCTGAGAAGAGGAGGTTTAAGTGTGTCAACGGATATAGAAACAATTCCCCCTTAAAAAAACTAAGAAGATTCTTAGGAGGAGAAAATACAAGGTTTGTATGGTGGTGAGGGAGGATATTCAGGTTAATTAGGTTTTGTATTTTTCATGTAATACCATTGTGGAGAAGTTCATATGGCATCACCTTAAGGAATAGGTCCAAAATATATGGTTCTCTATTCTATCTCACAAACCCATCATCCATGTACTTGATTGTGGTTATATTGTTTTCATCTTTCAGTCAAAGCAAGACATCCACAAGATTATCAAAGTATGATGGTTTTAGGGTCAAGGTTACCTAAAACTCAAACCATAGCATCTATATTTTGATGCCAAGGATGAGGTGGTCACAATCCTACTAATATGGGTCAAAATTTCAAACCTCTCCATGTATTTATGGTCAATGGAGGGTATATATTCAATTGGTAATAAACTGGGAAAGATAACAATGGTTGATAACTCATTCAAGGAGGAATGCATAAGGATGATAGTCCATGTTATAGTTGATATTGATATAAGGAAAGGGATATTTGAGATCATATATATACTTTATAGCGATAAGAGATATACCCAAGTCTTGGACTATTCAAATGTGCCATTTTGATGCATTTCATGTCATATATATGGAAATAGCTTTTAAGAGTTTCAATTGTGTTTTAGAAAGTATATGTGGTGAAAGTATTTTGGTTGTGACTTTTCTCAAGTTGGAAAAATCAAAATGGAGGGACACATTAGAATTAATAATATGGGTTCAAAGGGTGAATACCATGTTCTTTTTACCATTTCTTTGCACCCAGGTTCAAATCAATCCTTGGCACAAGGAGTAAATTGTTATCTGAGGGGAATTGATTGGCCTAGTGGAGACATGGTTGTGGGAGACCCCATGGGGAAAACCATGGAAGTGGATAGTGGAGCTTATTATACCATTTCTATTGCAAATTATAAAGGTAAAAAATCCCATCTTTCTGAGGTTTCTAGTTCCTACGTTTATACAAGAAGAGAGGTAAATTGGCCAACCTCGACCAAGGGATCAAAATATTTTGTTGTCTCCTTAAAAAAGATTAGTAAAGAATGAGGTGTTGTTTTGTGTTAGATATTTTTTAAGGATAAGTCTAATTCACATGTTACCAATTTGAGAATTGTAATGTTCAAACAAAACAATCCACAATTAATGATTTCAAGCTATATTTGCATCACATCTAGGATCACTGAGTGGTATGGTTGAAACTAGATGCCCCTTCATTTTCCTTCCATAGCTAAAGTAATTGAATAATACCCATCCAAAAGTGTAAGGAAAATGTTCACTCTTTAGTACTCTTTACACCTATAGCAACATCATTGGTGATTTTTATTCCCATGTGGATGCTAAAATACAATAAGCATTTTAATGAACAATGAAAATGTGAAGAGTTCTCATTTTCCTTCATACCTCCTATAGAGTTAGTGACTTGTACAATAGAGAAGAGACCTATTCCTTTGAAAACATATTATATCGTTTCTCTCAACTAATATTCTCACATGTGATTCTATTTCAATGAGGATACCTTAGTGATTATCCTCCAAGTGAACTAATGGATTTTCGGAAATAAATTTCAATTTTTCCTATATTTAAAGGAGATTCACTCATTTTTTATACATATAAATCTAGGTGGGGTTCTTAAAATAATCCCTTTTAAAGCTATCATGGAATGACTAATTCCTAAAAACTTAGAGAATATTAGAGGATTCTTTCGATTGGTGGTATACTGTCGCAAGTTGGTCAATAATTGTGGTAAAAAAACAACACCTCTAACAAGGTTATTGAAAAAAGAGGCATTCTCTTGGGCTCAAGAAGAAACCAAAGCTTTTGAAAAACTTTAATTGTTTGTGGGTACAACCCTTGTATTAGCCACACCTAACTTCACAAAAACTCTTACTATGGAATGTGATTCCTTAAGGAATGGCATTGGTGCAATTTTTATACCCCTTGCTTTTTAAAGTTTCCAACTTAAAGAAAAAAAATTATTCAAACCAATTTTTGAAAAGGAAATTTTGGCTATATTCCATGTAATTAAGAAACGGCTCCCTTAGCTAATAGGAAGACACTTCAATGTAAGAATAAATCATGAAAATTTCAAGTACTTCTTGGAACAACAATCATCTTTAATATAGCAACAAAAATGGGTTACAAAGATGATAAGGTTATAGCTTTGAACTTAACTACGAAAAAGGAAAGAAAGATAAGATGACACAAACGACTTATTTTGTGTTGTTTCCATTATGAAATCTAATTGATTGGAATAAACAAGGAATAAATGGAAGCAGGATTGGAAGGCATGCAATATAATTCATCAATTACAAGAGGACCCTAGTCACTACATAAATTTGTATGGAAGAATGATTCACTATGGTACTAGGATTGACAATATTTATGTAAGTATTATTTAATCAAACATAAGGTCCTTTTGTAATTGCACACTTATCCTATAGGAGTACATGCATGGTTCTTGAAACTTACCACGTGATCACCAAGGATTTTTTCTAGGAAGGTCTTAAAACTAGTGTCCAAAATTTTGTCCCTAAATGTTTGGTTTTCCTATATAATGAGGGAAAGGAAATCAGTACAGGAAGTTTTCTATAGCCATTAGACACAACAATTCATTGTTGGGAAGAGGTCTCAATGGGTTTTATTACAAGTCTAACAAATTCAGAAGGAAAGAATGTCACCATGGTATTAGTGTATTGAATCACAAAGTATGCCCATTTTTTATTTCTTTATCATCCTTTTAAAGCAAGTACAGAAGCTGCAACATTCATGGAAACAATTCAGAAGCTACATGGAATCCTTAAGATTATTATAAGTGATGGAGATCCAATTATCACTGGTAATTTTTGGAAGAAAACATTTTCTTGTTTGGGAACTCAATTCACTCACAACTCTTCTTACCATCTTCAGTTCAATGGGAAAATAATATTATGAATATATACTTAGAAGGGTATACTTGTTATCGGAAATTCTCAATCAATGTGTACAAATATTTGTTTCCCTAGTATATATGGGGTAAATCTAGAACAAAAAGTCACAGTGATGCATCCTTTCCCTAGATCATGGAACTACTTGAATGTGAAGCTTTCTTACCTCAACGATGAAGGCGATCCTTTCCTTGTAATTCTTCTGCAATCAATTGTACCTGAAAAAGAAGTTGAAGAACAAGATACAATAGTGAAAGCAACAAGACAATTCAACGATCTATACTAGTAGTCAAGGACAAAAGTAATGAACAATCAATATTAATACAAAACATTCTTGGAAAAGGAGAACATGTTTGTATTAATAAGATAAGAGAAGAAAGACACAACCAAAACCTTGACGTTGAAGCCTTGTTATCACAATGCCTTTGACATCACTTTGAAACACACTCTACAAGATTTACAAGCCTCACTCACAACTACACTCTTTGCACCCTATACCAACATTGATTCCAGTAGCATAAATGTGCCCTCTTTGTTCTCTTACCTCCCACTATCTACGAAGGGAAGTTCATATATGTAGGCCAAAGAAAGACCAAAGGGGTTGAGATCTTATGGGAGGAAGGTGAGGAATGATCCCTAGAGGCTAGCGGAATGAATTCCACCTACTCCAAGCCTCCACGAGGACTTTCATCTAGAAAGTTCTTGAAATATTCTCTTTTTACCTTTTTGATAGTCCTGATTCTCCTTGTACATGGGAAAGTTGCACTAACGCTCTTTGTCTTGAGGAAGCAAGTGTCATTGGAGCACTCTGTCAGTAGGAAATATGAACCAAGAAGGTATTACACCCTATGTTAGGAGGAAAGGTAATTCACACCTCCTAGAATTGGGAAAAAAACTCTTCAAAAGATGTGGTGGCCATATCACTTCATAGGTTTGAGCATAGAAACCAATTTTAGGTGTAATAGAAATCCCCCCAAAGTATGAATCTATAAGGATATGATAGGTGAAATGATTTTCTAGATGTGATATGGAATCAGAGGAAAAAGAGTGGTGAGTAAAGAATTTTCATAAGATCAGTTACAAACCATTTGACTCAAATCATGGATGCTAACCAATACACTGCAGATCCATGTATAATGACCATGTCATGTATAACAACAATACAATGTAGATCCATGATTAATAAGATTCAAATTGGGACTTAGCTATGGAATATACAGTGTAGATATATGTCATCTTAATCCAAAATTTAGCATATCCACAAGACATACAATGTGGATCCACGCAATGACTCAAGAAATACTCCATCGCAACTTGAATATAGGCACATATTCAAGCAAATTCCTAACCATTCAGGGTCTTCATTCCAATCCAAAATAGTATGGTTCTATCCATGTGAATAGATGTCCTGATGTCAAACATGGTAGAAACCACTTGATTATCGGTCATTGATGTATACCATTAACAAGTGAGAGGGAAATCACCATTAATATAAATCATTCCCAAGGTACCCTAGTACATTCCTCTGAATGTGAATAGACAAGATAAAGTCGAACAATCAATGGAATCTCTCTATCAGAGGCCAATGATGAAATCCCACTGTTGAAAGAAAGGAAACATGCCATTGATGTTGAAATATTGTAACTTTGAAGAATATTCTATATGTATCTTTTTGTGGTCCCCGATGGTCCTACCGAGAAAACCACTTGTATTACTTTGTACCTCGATGCTTCTAATCGGAAGAACTAATAAGAGTCATGAGTTAGTCCCCTCTAATTGTAAAGGTGGGTCATTAGCACCCTAGTGTGGTTACTTGAGCCTACATGTGTAACTCGAGCCTACATGATTAACTTGAGCCTACATGTCAGATTTAATTATTAAAGTGAACAGATGAATATAAATAGAGTTGTGGCGCTCCTCATTTGGAACACACACTCTCACTTGTGTAGCGCATTAGTGGAGGAGAAAGAAGTAGCTGGAGAAGGAGGAGGATCAGTCTTTGATCTCCCTTTTGGTTTTACCTTTTATCTTTTGGGGAATCTATATTGAGGAAGATTTTGCTGGGTTTTTCCATTTAGGGTTTTCCCAGGATAAATATTTGTGTTATTTTTGTATTGTTGTTCTTTTCTATCTTTCAATGATCTTGTTTACATGCTTTTGTTATGAAATTGAAATGAAATACTAATGATCTAGCATAGCATATAATGAAAACTCAACATGGTATCAAAGCCACCCTGAAAGAAGACATTGTGCAGATACAGAAGCTAGGGATTCTTAATTTTCTGGGTCTCTCTCCACAATCGATCAGAAAAAGAAGGCTAGGCTGACTCTCCATTGAAGGGCCCATCTTTCTGTCGAAGTGGAATTCGATTTCGAGCATTTTCAGTTTTCGGTGCGAGAAATTAGGGCTTTCTACAGAAGAAGAATTTTTGAGTGAGCTCGGCATAGGAATGATATCCTCATGGAAATCGAATTTTAGATACCTGGATCAATATTTTTGGTTGGGTGAAACTCCAGGAATGTCAAACCCTAGTTTCACCTCGAGCTGGAAAAACTCTAAATACTAAAACTGATAATTTTTGGTACATTTGCTATATCTCGGGATTGGAAAAGGATCAGGAGCTACAAATTGCATGGGTCTAATATAAAATCATGATGTACACTGTGCCCCAAATTTAGCCTCATATTTTCTATATTCTGGGAGATATGATCCCTCCATGTTAGGGTTCTAGCATCTTCCAGGATTAATCCCTAAACAGGACACCTGGGGAGAATTGCTATATCTTGGGATACAAAGGTCCAAATGAAATTTTGGAAGATGTTTCGAAAATGGAACAGGATGAACCTTCTTTGAGCTGATTTTAAGACTCAGAAGATGAAACAATGACACGTGAAAGTCCGTACAACTTCATTGTTCTGAACAGTCTTGTAACAGGTCACCTTGGGAAAATGATCATAAGTCCCAATTGGAGAAACCAATTCTGATGAAATCTGTATTTTTGGAACATGTACATGCAAGGGTACCTCCATATGAAGTTTTCGACACAGAGGAGCAGTAATTTCAGATATAGAGCATAAACAGTATCAGGAATTGCTGCAAGAGAAATTGGAAAACTAGGGCTTCTTGTTCCAGGAGCTTCCCTCCACAGTTTTCAGAAAAGGAGTACATTGGACAGCTCAGCTTGAAGAGATATATATTTATATCCAATCAGATATGAAATATTCCAAATTTTTAAAATTATGGTTTCTATGACAAACCCTAGATCAGCCAGCTCCGGAACCAGGACGGACACCTCAAATCGGTAAGATCTAATATTTTGCTATTTCCATTTGAGGTTCTCATTAGCTTGATGATAAGCTTGGTGAAGTTGAAAAATTCCAAGCATGGAAGTATTTTATCTCTCTGAAGAAAATGAATTGGACACCTGCATGACTATAGAGGTTCCAATTCCATCGGGAGATGAGGCTCAAAGCCTTACACCAAAAGAACTTGGTCAAGGCCAAGAAGATCATTGTTGATTCAGTCACGGATCAACTTGTACCACAAGTTTCTTCTCTAAAGACACCAAAAGATATGTTTGATTCCTTTACCAAGCTATATGAAGGAAAGAACATACATCAGAATATGACCTTAAGAAATAAATTGAAGAGGTAAAAGAAGAAGTGAAGAATGCAAAAGTAGTGATAGCCACCTTGAATGGCCTCCCAGGATCATGGGATTCATTCATGCGAGGAATGTGTGCCAGAAGGAAGTGATTACTTTCAGCTGAATCTGGGAAGAAGAAGAAGCTCAACTCATAAGAAGAGAATAAGAAGATGGGAGCAATTGAATATCAAGCTCTCACCATTCAAAGAAGATCCCTCAAGCGATGAGGAATATGAAGAACCCAATTCTTGAAGAACCTCTTATCCATCTTATCATTTGGATAAGAAATGATGATGTCATGAATGAAGAAGATGATGAAGTAGAAGGATCAAGAAGGAGTCTACCCATGAAACGAATAAAAGATAAGTATTCAATTGTCATTTCATGATATTGTTTTGTTATACATTTGATTATATTCAGTTGATGTGTTATGGATGAATGTTGTGTTGGCTAAACAGTTGCATGATGCATAAGAATTTGTCGTTATGCATATGTTTTATGAAATAGTTCTAACCATGCAACTGGTGCATTTGAATTGTAGGAAAGGTCCTGTACAACCACCTACAAGAAAAGAAGGATGGGACTTGTTCTGAATAACAAGTGATGACAATTCAATAAACATGAATCTGAAGCTCCCAAGGTCAGAGACATCATGACAAAGGAAAGAGCTTCAGAGAGCTGTAGATCCACCTTGAAGGATGAATACCACTATGTATATGAAAGAAGCTATGATCAAAGAGTAACAATTGATCATGAGGAATGGTGTATTCGATATGGTTTCAAGACATAAAGGGAAGTACGTAGTATCTTCCATATGGATCTACAAGAACAAGTGTACAAAGCAAGGTTCATGATTTTCCTCAGAAAGAATAGACCATGACATGACATACTCTATTGATAAGTATATATCAAGCATAGAACCACCTATACAGAATGAAGAGGTAAGATGATACTCCAATTTAGGGGGGGTGACTACAGAAGATATCTGAGTTCGACATGGTACGACATGATGGACAAATTCTTGATGGATCAAGACTTTACCAAGAGTAAAGTGGGTTCCAACCTTCAAGGTTGAATGCAGAAGACTAGGATATATTGATGACCTGCCAAGACGAACTCATGGAAGATGTTATGATGAAAGAATACTAGAATGATGTTTGGGATATAGTACTCAAACCAGAAAACAAGAATGTGGTATCTTCCAAATGGATTTGCAAGATAAAATATGTTGAAGATAGAAGTAAGGAAAGACTTGTGGGTAGAAGTTTTCTATCAGAAAGAGGGAATTAATTATGAAGAGAAATTTTCCCCAGTAGCATGGTATATTTTGATTAGAGCTATCATGGCACTTACATCCATGATGAAGTGGGACTTACACCATATGGATGTGAAAACAACTTTTCTGAATGGCGTGATTGAAGAAGAAGTATACATAGAATAGTCACAAGGATCTAAAGTTGAAGACAGATGGACTCACGTATGCAAGTTGAATAAGGCCCTCTATGGCCTGAAGCAAGCTCCCAGAGCCTAGTATGGAAGGATAGATAGTTTCCTAACGAAATTCGTTCCTAACCTTTACTTCAAGGTTATAGAAGATTAACATTCCATACTATTACTATATGTGGATAATCTATTCCTGATAGGGAATGAGAAATAGATTGTAGAATGCAAGAAGAAGCTCACTGAAGAATCTTAGATGAAAGACCTTGGGTTAATGCATTATTTCCTAGGTCTATAAGTATGGAAAAATTCAGAAGAAATCTTTCTCAACTACGGAAAGTATGCAGTAGAGATATTGAAAAGATTCGATATGTTGGAATACAAAGCCATGGCCACACCCATGGATTCCAACTTGAAGTTGTTAGCTGATGAATCATCGGAGTTAGTGGATGTGAATCAATACAAACATATTATTGGGTCGTTAAATGTATCTAAAAAATACCAGACCAGACATTTGTTTTGATGTGAACACCTTGAGTCGGTATCTAGTTCAACCTAGACGTGTTCACCAAATAGCTGCAAAACATGTGATGAGATATCTGAAAGGGACTATAGACTTTGGTCTATACTATGATGGAAACCATGATTACAGATTGTATGACTATATAGATGCAGATTGGGTTGGAAGTATCTCAGACAGGAAAAGCACATCAGGTAGATGCTTTTGTTTGGGGTCTGCTATGATTTCATGATTTAGTAGGAAACAGTCTAGTGTTGCTCTGAGCACAGCTAAAGAAAAATATATAGCAGCTTACTCTGCTAGTTGTGAGGCCATATGGCTTTGAAAGCTGATGTCAGGATTATTCAACCTAGATTTGGACACTACCGTGATTCTATGTGACAACCAAAGTTGTATAAAGATGACAGAGAACCATGTGTTCCATGACAGATCGAAGCACATAGAAATTAGGTATTTCTACATTCGAGATATGATGCAGAAAGGAGCCATAAATCTCCAGTATGTGAGTACTGATAAACAAGTTGTTGATAAGTTGACAAAGCCTCTATCCCAAGTAAAGTTCAAACACTTTCAACACAAGCTTGGTGTGGTTTGGAAAGACCTTCCCCGAAAGGGGGAGTAGTGATGTTGTAGTGGGATTATATTATCCCTGGGCACTTTCCCTAAAGTAATCCAGGGACCTTGGTACTCGAGAATGAAGAGGGATTGTATCATCCTGGGACATATGTCCATAAGTGATCCGGTCAATTCGGTACTCGAGAACGTGTGTTGATCCCATAATTCTGAAATAAAGGATCGTTGGTAGCTCCGTAAAGACTTGATCCCATAATTCCGAAAGGAAGGATTTTCTAAGTTCCATGGATGTGTTGATCCCATAATTTCGAAAGGAAGGATTGTCTAAGTTCCACAGATGTGTTGATCCCATAATTCCGAAAGGAAGGATCATTGGTAGCTCCGTAAAGACTTGATCTCGTAATTCCAAAAGGAAGGATCATCTGAGTTCCACGGATGTGTTGATCTCGTAATTTCAAAAGGAAGGATCATTGGTAACTCCATAAAGACCTAAATCTTGTAATTTCAAAAGGAAGGATCATTTGAGTACCACAGATGTGTTGATCCTGTAATTACAAAAGGAAGGATCATTGGTAACTCCGTAAAGACCTAAATCCTATAATTACGAAAGGAATGATCCTCTGAGTACCACAAATGTGTTTATCCTGTAATTCTGAAAGGAAGGATCACGTTGATGTTTTGATGATGATGATGTTTTGATGATGATAATGTTTTGATAATAATGATGTTTTGATGATGATGATTTTTCTGATCGAAATATCAGAGTATGATGATGATGATGTTTCTGATCAAAAGGTCAAAGTGCTGAAGATGTTGTTGCTGATCGAAAGGTCAAAGTGCTGAAGATGTTGTTGATTGAAAGGTCAAAGTGCTGAAGATGTTGCTGATCGAAAGGTCAAAGTGCTGAAGATGTTGCTGATCGAAAGGTAAAAGTGTTGAAGATGTTGTTGCTGATCGAAAGGTCAAAGTGCTGAAGATGTTGCTGATCGAAAGGTCAAAGTGCTGAAGATGTTGCTGATCGAAAGGTCAAAGTGCTGAAGATGTTGTCGATCGAAAGGTAAAAGTGCTAAAGATGTTGCTGATCGAAAGGTCAAAGTGCTGAAGATGTTGTTGCTGATCGAAAGGTCAAAGTGTTGAAGATGTTGATGCTGATCAAAGAGTTGCTGTTGTTGAAGATTGAATACAAAGACTATATGATGTTGAAAAGCTTCCAATGATTTTTAGATGTGTTACCCTGATGATGTCGATGATGTCCTCTATCTCTCTCCTACCATTGTTGTTGTTGATGTTGTTGTAGAGTACCCTTCTTGTTAAGGAGGAGTGTTGAAATATTGTAACTTCGAAGAATATTCTATATGTATCATTTTGTGGTCCCCGATGGTCCTACTGGGAGAACCACTTATATTAATTTGTACCTCGACGCTTCTAATCGGAAGAACTAATAAGAGTCATGAGGTAGTCCCCTCTAATTGTAAAGGTGGGTCATTAGCACCCCAGTGTGGTTACTTGAGCCTACATGTGTAACTCGAGCCTACATGATTAACTCGAGCCTACATGTCAGATTTAATTATTAAAGTGAACGGATGAATATAAATATAGGTGTGGCTCTCCTCATTTGGAACACACACTCTCACTTGTGTAGCGCATTAGTGGAGGAGAAAGAAGTAGCTGGAGAAGGAGGAGGATCGGTCTTTGATCTCCCTTTTGGTTTTACCTTTTATCTTTTGGGGCATCTATATTGAGGAATCTTTTGCTGGGTTTTTCCCTTTAGGGTTTTCCCAGGATAAATATTTGTGTTCTTTTTGTATGGTTGTGCTTGTCTATCTTTCAGTGATCCTGTTTATATGCTTTTGTTATGAAATTGAAATGAAATACTAATGATCTAGCTTAGCATATGAAAAATCAACAATTGAGGCATGCAGGATTCAAGGTACTTGACTGGTTTCTAAGACTAAATCCCGAATGGTGAGCTGATGTCGACGAGAATAGACTCATTGAAGGAGGGCCATAATTCCCCCCCATAATCGACACGAAAAATGAAACAAAGGTGATTTTGAAGTGATCATGATATAGGAACAACCATATAACTGACTTAGATATGATCGACTCGAAGGAAGATATAGTAACTACAGAGGTATATTGTAGTAAATACTCTCTTTGAACATTTAACGACACGACTAGTGACTTCGCAGCATTGACTCGGTCAAAGCAGAGGTCAGACATAGTGCAAGGGTGGTATGATGCATTCTTTGAATTGAATCAAATGAGTTAAATGACTCATGAAAGTGGATCGATTTGATGGGAAGCTAAATACCCAACTGTTTGTATGAAAATGCAGACAGGTGCCATGTTTAAAGGTGGACAAATCTGCCATTAATACAAATGAAATATATTCCCCATTCCCTTAATTTCCCCATAACGATGGATGAGTACCTCTTTGATTTTTAACGAGCTTGAAAAGTGTAACAAATGATTTATATATCTCATCGAATGATGAGTCCATTATCTAATGTTTTATGAACCTAAGAAAGGAGGGGTTCATTCCAATAAAAGGTCCTTCAATGTTTAATTTTACGATTCCAAAGGAGGTAAACTCACTCGCCGTTTCATATTTAGAGAGTCTAAAATGACTAAAAAGACTACAAAGTGGGCCTCTTCATACATTTAGTCCCCAAGGTTCAAAAAAGTATAAGATGATACCTAGGAAAACTCTTATAGTCGCGGTAAATAGAGTATACATTTTTCGTAAATGAGTCTAACGGGTCCAAAAAAAAGGGTAAACTATGACCGAATAGATGACCTTTCAAGTATTTTTACGAGAGTGAAAGAATCGAGTTCACTTAGTAATATTTTTCATATTTGGGGAGCATGAAAAGAGCTTAAATATGACTCCACAGAGGTTTCCCTTTTTCATTATCCATTTTAACGAGTCCGAAAAAGTAGTAGAACCACACTCGATACCTTTTCACTAAATTTTTAACGAGCATGATGAGGGTATAAAAGGTGCTCAGATATTTTTTCAACTTGAACTTGAATGTTAAAAAGTAAAAAGAGACTCAATTGTAGCCAAAACTTCCCAATAAGACCTTGAAATTTAAAAAAACAATGTTAGAACCATTCCACTGGGAAAACTATAGAAAAATCATAGTAAAAACCCATATTATTTAAATATTTCACTAATTATTCTTAATTAAAAAATAAAAAACTAATATAAAATAGTGAAATAGTTAAATTTTCTTACCATTGTGATTTTTTACCATAGAGATAGGGTGAAAATTATGTTTGAGAGAGGTATTTGTGATGAAAATTATGGGAGTTTCGAGCATCTGTTTGGAAAATCATCAGAAGTAGGTAAGAACTGACATCCTTCCCTTTTCACAATTGAAATTTCATCTTTTATCATGATTTTTTAGTGTTTTGGGAGGATTTTTTTAAGGGAAGGGAGTGCCCAGGGAGACTCTCTTCTCCCTTTCAGAAGCTGCATCGGTGCACTCCCCTAAAGGTGAAAGAGCATCAGGGGCGCTTTGTCTCTTAGGAGAGACTACATCATCACTCTGTTCCCATAGGGAAAGAGCATTAGTGGTCGTGGCTCTCCAAAAAACCAAAATAAATCATGAATTTCAAGATTTGTTTCAATGAATGGGGTCTAATGGTTACCTTATGTATGTCCCATAGGTGTTTGACTCAAAAAACGGTGATTTGGAAGGAACACGAGCATGAACTGGATGATTCCCTAGCAACCAATGATCCAATTACTATGAGGGCACTAAGGGAGTGTGGAATCCTTAAATATTCCAGGTCTTTGGGCATGAGAGCCCATGTTTGCTTACTAGACCATTTGATATGGATGTGGGATTCATATCAGCAGCATTTTAAAGTTGGGACCCATATTCTAATGATAAATGTCAAGGAGATCTATTTTCTGGATGGGTTGTCCAGGAGTGGGAGTCCAATATCACTCACGGGTCTTAGATGAGGGGATATGTTCATTGAGGACCTTATTGATAAGTATTTTTTAGTCAAGAAAAGGTCCAAATGGATATTTTAGATCGTCCATTGAGGACTGTATCCTTCACCATAGAGAAGGTAGCGAGAATTAGATTTGTTCATCAGACTATCTGAGAACAAATGTTGTATGCGTTGGAGTGCATGGCTCCAACCATATTCAACTGGAGTGAGGTGATGTTGGTAAGCCTCAAGGACCAACTCACAAAATGACGATGAGGTGGGATAAAATAGTTTGGCTATGGGGCGGTAGTAGTATCATTCTTCTTGGATAGGGTGCCCTTGTTACATCCACATGTGCCTCTCAACAAGTTAGCACGAGGATCCACAGATGTTGCAGTAGGTAAGGGATATGGATCTTCACGTAGGTGGTGGAGGGTCCAACGTGACCTATTGTTCCATATTTTTCCTTTGGTTACGAGGAAAAATATTGATGGTAGAGGACTACGCATATGAAGGGATTGATTTCAGGGGTAACCCTGACCTTCTATTTCCTGATGGTGAGAAGTGGGACGAACAAGGTAAGAAGGATACTACCACATTGTGATTTTTTTTAATATCATATCTCATTTTTTGTATTTTTGGTGATACTAAGACATATCCTACAATTTTGCAAACATGGGTCGTCCAGACCTACATGGACCTAAATGTCAAAAACCCAGTCATTAAGAATGTAGAGGTAGAGGAGGATCTTCAATAAATTGAAGAAAAATTCCAGAGGTTGAATATGGGGGTTCTTGACATTTCTATTGACGAACTTCCTAGGCATTATCAGCACGTAGGGGTCTCAAGACATTTTGGGAGGCTACTCCGCATAGTGGATTGTTTTGTTATGTGTTATCATGAGCATAAGGATTAGTATAGAGTGACTCCTATTTTGTATTGTATACATATTGAAATATTTGAAGCTTCATATTTTGACCTCTTAATGTACTAGAAAATAGATGGTTCAATATTTGGGTACACCGGAAGCTTATGGCTCCAGTTTTTTGTCTCAATATCGGTTATATATAAAACACTCTCTTTACAAATATGAGTGTGTATGTGATTTGTTATGTGCATGAATGGATACTTATATGTGTTTTCTTTTGTGATATTTTATATGCGGTAAAAAAAATAAAAATGAATACATGAGCTAAATACCAATCGAAAACATCATTTTCCAATCAGTCAGCCATTGTGTTCAAATATCTCAGGATGTGATGGTAATATATACACTCAAAATACCTTTCTAAAAGCCTAACTCTTCAGAACATATGAATAAGTAAGGGGTTACTGATGTTGTAGACCTGGTTCAGCTGATGCACAACTAAATCTGAATCTAGATAGACCTTGATCCAAATCACATCACTAATTAAAGGTTCAATTAGAAAACCAATCATTGCATGATATTCCGCAAGATTGTTCGTAGCAGGACCCAAACAAGTTCCACCCGAGCATACCAAATCACCAATAGGGGAATACAATACCCAAACCGCCTATGCAAGATTCATACAATAAAGGATAGTGCCATCCACAAAGCCATGGTAAGTGGTCATCTATCTATTTAAACACAACACTATATGAGCAGGATTACCTAAGACACATCTTGCATTCACAATCCAAACTACACACGGTACTGTATAAATAATATCTACAAAGTATCTATGCTAGATGACCTAGGCATAGTAATTTTTGTTGTAAATCCCATTTTGGGGCTCACCCAGTGGTATTCCATCATATTTTATCATCTCGTAAGCTCCTTTTTCTAAAACATGACTAACAATTTAAGTCCCATGCCACATGGATTCGAACTTACCACCTCCAAATTTATTGTGTTTTTGTTCATATTTCAGGACTAGATCAACTTCATTGAAGAGGCGAGGTTGAATGGATCGGTCGTATTGAGATTTAATTTGTCATATATGTACCTCATTATCTAAGGTACATCTCGACGAGTCTCATCAATCTTATTCAAGTACAAGAATTGTTCTTCCTCTAAAGTGGAATTGGTTAGCATTTCTATAGCAAGTTTCAGAGAAGGAATTTCACATTCGATTGAGGGAGTAGATTCTTGTTACATACACAAATTGAAACAGGTTGAATCCAGTACATGACTTAATGGTAGTTCTATAAGCCCATAATGCATAAAACAATTATAAATTCCAACTGGACTTGGCTTGTCCTACCATCCGTTGAAGTATAGTTTTCAACACTTTCTTGATTGCTTGAACTTGGCCATTGGCCTACGATAGTAGTGTGTAGAGTTATCATGACAAAAACTTAGTTTGGCACTTATTTCCAACATCATTTGGTTTTGATAATGTGAACCATGATTGGTCACAATTTCTTGAGGGACTCTGAACCTAGCGATTATGTGATTGAAGAGAAATACGGCAATGGGTTTTCCATCTTCGGCGTATGTAAGCATTTCCTCATCCCATTTTGTAAAGTAGTCCACAGCTACAATAATGTAACCACTCCCCCCAGCTGAGGTAGGATTACAATGCATAAAATCAATGCCACATTTCGCAAAAGGGCTGAAATTAATGATAGGATGTAAAGGAGTGGGTGGGTGTGCTTTTTGGATTGAAAAGGCTAGCAGGGTGGGCATTTTTTCATGGCCTCCATGCAATATTTGAATATTGAGGGCCAAAAGTACCCAACGTAAATTTTTTGAGTAGTAGCCATCCTAGAAAGATGACCACCACATGCTCTAGAGTGGCAGTCATTCAAGACTATTTCATCCTCTTCACAAGTTAAGAAATGCTGCAAAATTGCATTAATACCATGACGGTACAATGTATCATTGATGATAAGGTAGTACTTTGCATGATGACGAATACAACTATGTTCATCTCGGGTTGCATTAGGTTGAAAACATCGAGTCTGGAGATATAAAATCAAATCTAGATACCAGGGGTCAGACTTGCTAATGAGGAACATGGATTCATCGGGTAACAAATCCAAGGGATACGTATCCTTATTAATACGGGGAAGATCAAACATAATCTCTGAGACGAAAAGGGACTTCTTTGAACTGGATTTTGTAAAATATAACTAGAATTCCTGGAGAATAACAATCCAGCGAGACTATTTTCACCCAAGAACTTGACGAGTAAAGATGTAATACATGGGGTTAGAATCTGCGTAAACAGTGTTGGTCACTATAATTTCTCATTAATTAATTAATAAATAGAGCGCTCAGTATTTATTATCAACCTAGGGAATTTTGTTTGTTTCAAAGGTAATCACACAAAATCTATGCATAAACATTCAGTAACTGATCAATCAACTAAACTACCCAATATTCCTAATCATTCAGTCTATGTGTTGCTTCACTACTCAATCCAACTTCAACATGAATTCAATTTCCATGAGAAAAAGAGCTCTTAGTCCTCCTACTACATCAATTCTGGGAATGGCTAGTTCAAAAATAAGAGAGTTAAATTGATTTTGCAAGAAGTTAAATCCAGAATCATTACCATAAAAAATATGCGCTCAACGATTGCAAGGTTTGATCATAAGGGAAAATAACTTCCTGTTCTATCAGTTCACATGCCATCTATCAGGTTGACATTTATTGTAAAATAAGGAAACACAGTAGTAGAGAAAAGCTATAACAACAATAATCAATCATGCACTTTCACAAGAAAACTATACATTATTCAATCATTTGTTTCAGCACACCAAGGAAGTTAAACTTAGAAATCCTACATCATTCTTCACACTCTTTCAGCACACCAAGGAAATTAAACTCATAAACCCTATGCTTAATTTTCACATTGTTTCATCATACCAAAATAAATTCTAATTGTGATACCACATGAAATCAAATAAAAGAGATAATCAACTAAATTAACTTGGCAACTCTGAGAGAAGGTGGGCCCTTTCCTTCTAACAGAAATGCCACTAGGTACTAATGGAAATCAATATACAATAGCTTAAGAAAAGAACGCCACTTTGATTAAAGATGAAATCCAATTACATAATTCTCCACACCCAATGTTACAAACTTTTCTTCCAAAATAAGCCTCACCTTGTGAACCATATTCACTTCCTGTAAATACTAGATGGGACAATTCAAGCCTCTTAATTCGAACAACCATGAAGATCGAAGATCTTCAGGCCGTCGAATAATCATTTTTACAAACAGAAATAGCTTCATTCAAAATTACATTCAAGTGAAATATGTTTCAAAAGAATTAACATCTTCAATGATCTAAATTGAACCAATACCACAGGAGTCTCAGCTAACCACGTGGAAGATGTCTCGAGCTATTTCCACAAATATCTGAATAGGATCCTTGAAGGTGTAATTACTGATCGTAGTATGTTCTATCCTTCTGTATCAGCAAGCTGATACATCCAAATTTCCTGTAGTCTCGATTTCTTTCATAATTTCATCACAAGTTAACTCATTAGAAATAAAAATCATATTCACAGGAAAAACTCTATGCATTAATAAGACAAAACAATAATAAATTATACCTTCTTGGAAACATGCTTTTGTTTTAAGAAAAATATCAAATGGGTCGCATTAATATGGGAAAATGGGGAAAGAGAGTCATGAAAGGAGTGAGAAAAAAAGGGCTTTTCTAGTGCCCAACATCTCCCCCCCACTATCCAATTGCATGTCCTCACACAACAGAATCATGTGAATTTGAATCTGAATCCGAATCAAAGCTCTTTCTGTGGATCTTGGTAAGGTTGAAGGAATATTTCGGTTTGTCTCCCAATTTTACAAACCCCTTGTAAGCAACTAAGTCTTCCCAACATGCCCTTTCTACTTTCTTGGTTAACTTGTATACAACCATGTATTCCTTCTCATGAAACAATATAAGTGGAAATCTAAACCTAAACCTGATCCATCTTGTCCCACATGCCTAGGTACACTTAACATACTCAAGAACCCGAGACAAGGCATACATAAAATTTTCAAAGAAATACGGGTCTCTTGTTTATATAGATTCTGAACAAGCTTCTCATCTGCACTTAATGCCTTCTATTGCATAAGGTTCTTATTGTGATATACTTTTAACACAGGTAGAGATGACATCTTGTTGGAGTGTTGTTATTTAATCAATATTCTAGGGAGAGGAGAGGTATTATCTCTGTCCTGCAAATATAGCCTCAGGGGACTATGGTTCCCCTTGAATCCAAAGGGTAGAAATGTCCTCATTCCTTCTAATAGTATGAGAAGCATGAAACTATCTCACTTGATTGGTGACAATGGAGGAAAAATCCCTTAAATGGATATCTCCTATGCACGGAACATGATTAGATGAACAATCCATGAGGCATGCTAGTTCGTGTAATTACAATTCCTAGAGTAAGCTTTGCTAAGAGAAATTACTCTGATCAAAAGAATATAAAAAATGGGAATATGTTACAAACTGATAGGGTCTCCCCTCCTTAATGGATTTCAACTTAAATAAAGTTAATTGTTCAAATAGGAAGACTAAATAGGATGGTGATGGGGACCTGCAACTTAACAATTCTTTAACTAAATCATACATTTGATTATTTTATTTCTGCATGGCCTTAAACTTTCCCACCTCCCTTATTTCTTCTTGCAATGTCTCCCATTGGAATATTTGGAAGGTCATCTCCTCAACCCATTTTCCCTTGATATATTTAACGATCTTCCCATGTAAATGCAGGGGGGGCATTCCTTCCTCACACAAGACAACTCGATACTTCCATTTATCTAGTTCATCTTTTAATAGTGATATTTCTTCTGCAACCTCCTGTGAATATTCTTCATCTTCATCCAACTAAATAACCTCCAAAGGTTCTTGAATCCTTGCTCCATCACCATTTTTCTTGGGTGAAGGTCATTCCTGAGTTGTTAAATATGGAGTTTCAACAACTAATTTTTATGTTTCGGCGACCAGTTTTTGTGTTTTGGAAGTTGTTTATTGACCTACCGTTCTGAAGCCTCAACAATTTCTTCTTTTCGAATTGTTGGTTCTTGTGTTTCAATAATTTTCAACTGTTGTAGCAATTTCTCCTTAGCAATGGCCTCGACTGTTTATGGTATTGTTGGTTCTTGTGTTTCAGCAACCCCCAATTGTTGAGATAAATTTTCATTTAATTCCTCTTGTCTCAATTGTCCAAGTCTCCAAGTTGGAAATCCCATGAGAGTGACTTTATAGCCATCTTTTTGAAAGATGTCTCCACATTCTGGACACAAGAACTCATCATGTTCCCTATTTTCTGAAACAAAGGGTAATTTTTCCATTTATCCAACCACTTATGCTAATGTGCTCAATCCCCAAATTTCTTGGTTATTTAATATGTCTTTCAACCCTTGCATCTCCCCCTTGAGCACCTGCACCTCCTGTTTCAACAGGTCGTTCTCCAGGAGCAGGGTTTCCGCTTGAACTTCTCCTTCGGTTGTAACAGGTTCTTATGGATTGGAAAGTCCTAGAATTGTAGTTGAACTAACCCTTGGTTCTTGCATTTCAGGGAGTGATCACAGTCTTAAAATTGGCACCTCAATATCTGCTTTGGTCATTCAAAATGCCTCTGGTGCAACAGAGGCTCGGGTCCTCATTATCCTTATTGGAACGAATGGTTGATTTATGGCACACAATTTCCTCTTATTCCTCTGTGACATAAGGGGAATGGAACCCTCTGGAAGTATTTCAACATCCTATGAGACTGAAGAAGGATAATTGTCCTTTTGTGATTATTCTCCCCTCAATTTACTGGCTTCTTCTAGGTTAATAGAGAATTCAACCTCCATAAATGTTCTTACCTAATTTTCAGCTCCCTCCCTCATTTATTCTATATGAATTTATTCTTGTTGAAATGAGATTCCCATAGGATCCTAGATATTTACACTTTGAGGATATTTTGTAGTAATGGCTTCCCCCAATTCTCTTTCCTGATGTTTTTTTGCTTCTCCTGATTCCCTATCTCTTCTCTCCCCAACTCTATCATACAGGATCTGCTCCTCTTCCCCTCACTTCGATTATTACTCTCTTCCATGGTCACATGGCCTACTACAGCCCCACCAACAATCTGTCCCCAAGACATATGTCTTCGCTTAAGGTTTTTAAGTATTAGCAGTTTGATCATGCAATGATTAGTGATGGAATCTTCAGGGTGTTGAGACCCCTATACGTAATGTGTCATGTTTTGAAGGGTTCTCAGTAGATAATAGGGTATGTTAATTAAGATGCCATGACACAAGTGATAAATAAACAAAAAATCATAAGCATAGATGACTCGATATCTACCTTCACAGGTAACATACTTCTTCAAGAACACCCCAACCTGGTCCCATGGGAGGGGCAGAGTCTCCAATGTTCTTCCTCTTCCCCTGGCTTGAATGCTTTCTCCCGCTGCAAGGAAATATCCCTTTTCCTTTAAGTTTAGAACAATCCGACCAAATCATCTCTTTCTAATCCTCGACAATCCTATCACCTCTGCTAAAACATGTTATGAGACATCAATTATTAGTCCCCGGACTTCAAAATGGTCTCCTTCCAAATTCTAGGGAAACTACAATGCCATTCCTTCATAGAACTCGTTCAGTATATAGAAATATGTCGTCCAACCTGCATCTTCAAATATTCCAAATAATTATATGTTCTGACGTAAGGCATCTATTGTTGTAGGCTCATGTCAAACTACAAAACCCCCCATATTAACTTTCTTTAGTATTCCTCAAGTGATGCAAATAGAAATTTCCTAATTTGGATGTTGAGATTGCAGTATGCACAAACAACAACGAAATAGTTGGGAGTTTTTTAGCTATTTCTGGAAAGGTAATGTAATCATGGGACTAGATCGTGCTATTAGTTATTGCATGGATTGGTGAGATGCGATCAATAAGTACAAAAAGGTGGTGACATATTCGTTCGATTGGAAAGGTTGGTTAAAAAGTTGCTAACAAGGATAGGCAGCAGGGTATAATTATAATTACTTTTATCAATTTATTGCCAGTCATACTCGTTGTTAGAACTCGTACCTTTACACTTACCGTGACAAGCCGTCATCATTCTAGAATAGCCTCCTTTTTATTGTCAAATTGATTGATGAAGGCGTCTCTGATCACATGGCTAGATAAAGTTAACAAGGCTTCATCAAAATAAAAATATCATATCTATCCATATCATAATTACTTAAATTCATGGGTGGGATCTTTGTCATATTTTTGGATTCATCATTTTCTTTGAAAAATTGTAGTAGAGCCGGTGTAAAACCGACAATGTAATAAAACTTTATAATACCGTTGAAACCTTTCTCAAGTCATCTTGCAACGAAAATTTTAATCGGTTTCGAGAAAACCTAACGGTTTCTATGCATGATACAGACTGGAAAAAATGGAGAGATGGTGGTGGGAAAGCGGAAAGACCGACAGTGCTTCATCCAAGAAGTTGGTGCAATTTCGGTGGAAATGATGGTGGATTTTCGGTAAGAGTGGTAAGATTAGAGGAGTTTCAACAAAAAGTTGGTAGAATTTCAGCAAAAAATCTAGTGGAGTTTCAGCAAAAAGTGGTGATATTGGTGAAGTTTCATCAAAAGGTTGGCGGGATTTTGGCAGAAAAACTGGTGCAGTTTTGGCAAAAAGCAGTAAGATTGGCAGAGTTTCAGCAAAAAGTTGGTATAATTTCAGCGGAAAAACTGATGGAGCTTTGGAAAAAATTGGTAATATTGGCGTATTTTCAATGGGAAATAGAATCTAGTGATGCTCGAATTAAATTCAATATCCTTATCCGAACGCATCAATCCCCCTTGTCGATTATTTCCAACAATCTACAGAGGGCCACTTATAATTTTTGCTATCGATTGGCCCATTACGACTACTTCTTTTCTTCTTCGGTCCTTCACACCTATCTCTACACACAATTCTTACAAAAAAAACCATCAAGTCGACCCGTCAAAAAATTATTAAACCATCTATTAACCTAAACTAAAAAAAACAAAATGAAAATGACACATTTATTTATATACAAGTTTCTTATGGAATATATGCAAGAGATGAAAGACTTTCAGAAACAATAGGAGACCCATGTTCTTGTACCAGCTGACAATTTTCATAAGAAGAAACATGAGAAGCAAATGCATCCTTTGAGAGTGGCTTATGGTAGAGTCGCAGCTGATGACCATTGGCAAATAGTGGTGTCTGTTGTTCATCAATTGTGGTCAATCGAACAATTCTTTTATCAAATATTGTGTCCACTCAATATGTTCCCAACCATATGGTGCACAACTTCCCCTTAAATTCTCACTTGAACTGTGAATCGTATAAAAAGGCCCAAACTCCTTCATCGAACATATTTTTCTTGATAAACCTGTCATGCCACTTGGAGCGTTGCTGTTGAATCACTAAATTATGATGTACAACAGCCGCACGTTTCTCATCAAGCTCATTCAATTGATTCAAGCAGTCCTTTTTGGCTTCTATTAAGTCCATGTTTACTTCTAAAGTGGTCCTCAAAGTTTTAATCTCAAATTCAACAGGGAAGACAACATTTTTCCCATACACTAAATCATAAGGATATAACCCTATGGTATTGCGTCATGTAGTTTGCTATTCCCATAGCGCTTCAAGGAGTCTTACAGCCTGGTCCCTACAATGACTCTTTACAGTTTTTGTGAGAATAACTTCAATAACTTTATTTGTGTTTTCCACTTAATCATTGGCTTGTGGATGATATGGTGAAGTTATCATGTGTTGGATATGATATTTCTACAAAAGGGATTCAACTTTACGAGATACAAATTGTAGTCCCCCATCTGTGACTGTCTCCTTGGGCACCCCAAAGCGAGTGAAGATTTCTTCAAACAACAAATCGACAATAGCTTGATCAGTATCTCTCACTAGGGTTGTGACCTCCACCCATTTAGTCATGTATTATGTGGAAACCAAAATGTAAACTTTTTTTTTGAAGGAGGGTTTATAGGCCCTACAAAGTCTAGGGTCGATCTATCGAAAGGTTCAGCCACCAATTGCGGTTGAAGTGGCATATTATCCAATCTATTAGGTTGACCCATCCTTTGGTAATTGTCGTAGGCTTTCACATACTTCTTGGAATTACGAAATAGAGTTGGACAAAAGTAACCCATCCTTAACACGTTATGTTCGGTTCTTTTGTTAGAAAATGCCCCCTGTAGGGGTCATCATGACAAGTTTTTAGGATACTGTGGATTTCATATTCCCTGGCACATCTTCTAATTTCCATATCTAACCCAATGTAAAATAGGTATCCTTCTATCCAATAGTACCTATCACTCTATTGTACAATCCTTCTTGTTTCCCTTTTTTATAGATGCGATGGGATCCTCCCTGTAGAAATATAATTAGCAATGTTTGAAAACCAAGGTAAGTGAACTGACACTGCAAACAAATTTTTATCAGGAAAAGAATCCTCAACTGGTGAGTTATGATCATGATTAGTTAGTGTTGGTCGGATTAATTGTTTAATTAACTAAACAACCAAAACTACCAGACATAAATTATCAACCCGAGGAATTCTTTTATTTCAAAGCTAGCGTGCAAGATCTATGCAAGCACAATTTGTACCTAACACTGTTATCTATTGGTATGAAATCAAAATTCGTTATAAACTAGATCACACCTTTTTTAAAAGAAAACAAACCCAATTCCTATTCATAAATCCAAGTTGTAAATCTAATCACACTTCAACAAAATCAATTCTTATGAAGCAAGATCTAACTACATAAATCTGAAAGAAATGTTGTGTTGGCCAACGATCTATCAAACGAATTAACAACAAAACAACTATGAAAAATCTAATGAATGAAAGCATACAACTATGATAAATCTAATGAATGAAAGCATGAACGAAATAATAAGCAGATCTAAACAATAACACATTTACAATCAACACTGCCAGCATCTGCTCAAGGAAGAGGACCCTTCCTCCACTAAGCAAAGCTAGATCTCCACAATGAAATTTTACAACTCCAAAATTAAGAAATTGTCAGCATGTATTATCAGAATGAAAGTATTACAATAGAGTCTGGATCAAATCCTATAGCATAACATTACTTTGTTCTCCTCCCCCTTTTCAATGAGATTGGTTACATATTTATACATAAAATTATCTCAAGATAATGAGAAACCAAATCCCCAACTTGTGATCTGTTTCAACAAATTTGCTAATTTGGAAAATCGACTGCAACAGTAAATATGAGAATTACACATTTAGAGAACCAGATGTATATCCTAAACCGTATCTTTGTTTGGCAATTTCCTCACCTATCAAGTAAATGAGGCCATTACGCACAAAATCCATGTCTCTAATTTTCAAGATTCTTTTCTATCTTCCCACAAATCGAGACGCGAATCAAGGTTTTCTTATCTGCCATGCATTTTTTGTTAAGCCTGTAACAGCTAGCTGTGAGTGTCCTGTACATGACAAATCACTCCACAAACCATCATTAGTAAAATTATGCATAATAGTTTTCAATTCATTAAAAATAAAGTAAAATAATCATGATTAACCACTAAAGCATCAATGGAAGTAACGTGATATTTTATGGGCAGTTGCAACAAATGGATAGAAAATGGAATGATAAATAGATAATAATACGAAGAAAATGGATGAAATATATGTCGATATGTGATGAAAATATAGACAAATCCATGACCCAACATCTCCCCCAAACTAAACTTGTTGCATTCCCTCATGCAACCCAAAACCTGTGTAGCATCCAAACTAGAAAGACTCATTCAATTGTTCCTTCATTTTACCATTCGCACAATTGCAGCTAGAAGAAATGGAGAGTTTAACAGAAATTGGTGGATTCACAACTGCTTAGCGAAGGATTTAACATAAAATTTGGTGGAGTCGCAGTTGCTTAGTGGAGAATTTAGCAGAAAATTTGGTGGAGTTGCAGCTGCTTAGTGGAGGATTTAGCAGAAAATTTGGCGGATTCACAACTTTTTTAGAGGAGAATTTGGCAGAGTCACAGCCCAAAGAGTGCTAGATTTAGCAAAGAATTTGGCAGAGTTGGAGCCCAAATAGCCCTAAATTTAGTGAATAATTTGGCAGAGTCGCAACCCAAAGAACGCTAAATTTAGTGGAGTCACAACCAAAGAGTGGAAAACTTTTGAAGTCATTTTCTCCCAAACGACAAACTGGGTTTTGGCTAAAATTTTGCAGGAAGTTTTTTACTAGTCCAATGCACATACACACCAAAAATCAGAGATAACCACATCACAAATTTTGAGAAAAATGCAAATTGGTTGTAAGTGATGATGGTCATTTCTTCAAAAACTGTACATTGGATCGGGATGAAACTTACCAAGTTTATTCATCTTGATATTATTCACTTCCTGTCCAAAAAGCATGAGAATATAATTTACCAATTGCAATATATGCTCATTTCAATTTCTGCACTTTTGTAGACAAACATGAATACAGATGTGTTGCAGCTATGTTGCAACTAAAATTCGTGAACCAATATTTCACAAATTACAAACTGGGTTTGGCTGAAAATTTTTAAACAATTTTTTACCATTCTAATGCATCTCCACACCAAAAATCAGAGAAGCCCACATCACGAATTTCGAGAAAAATGCAAATTGGATGTAGGTGATGATGGTCGTTTTCTAAAAACCTGTGCAACCATTTTTTCTGAAACTTGGTTCTTATGTTCCTCTTACCATAATGCTTCTTCAAGCAAAAAATCAAATCCATATGATGCATGTATTTTGAGATATGGGAAAAATAGTTTTAGGTGATTATGTTTGATTTCTCAGAAATTACGAACTAGGTTTTGCTGCAACTTTGAGGTATTTCTCATATTACCTTGGTGCATCTACTCACCAATTTTTCACATAGACCCAGATCACCGTTTGGGAGATATGCCCACTTCAATTTCTTCCTTGTTAAAAAAATGTGTATGTATAAAACATGAACTAGCCATCATGAGTTAATGTCTTGAGTTCCCATTGATAACAGATTCCACATTAAGTGTTGAGCTTGAAGGTAACTAATTGATTATCTTGGTTTAAACAGAGCATGCAATCCTTTAGTGAGACAAATTAACTCCATACAAAAGCTCAGTCATACTGTTAGCAAGAGAAATTATGGCAAAAAGAGTAAAATAAAATTGATATCCCAAATTCACAATTCGTTTATTTAATAGTGCCTTCCGTTAGATTTTTAACATTAATCTAGCATTATATTAGGATATTTAACTAAGAGAATAACAAGCACAACAATCAAACACAAGAGACAATGAACACAGTGTTTTTCCTCAGGGAAACCATAAATGGAGAAAACCCCGCAACTTCCTCAGAAATAGAATTAGCACCAAAAGTAAAACCCCAAAATAGTAAGATGATCTCTCGACAGCAGTAACCTCTTTCTTCCTAGCCCCAGTGTCTTCTTCTTCCTCAGCTATGCGCTACAACTGAGTGTGAGTGAGTGTGTGATAAATAGAGAGGATATCTCTCTATTTATACTAATTCCCTACTTGACAAAACCCTACTAGGGCCAAATTCACTAGGTGAGTCTAACAACCCTAGTGCCCTGAAACTGTGGGGACTTTAACCCTTGACCAATAGGAGGGTTACCCACAATGACTTGACATGACTTGTTTACATTATATAAACTCCCTATTGGAACATCGAGGCATGACATGACTCAATTACATTACAGGCACATCCTGAAATAAGCATCAGGGTACAATACATAAGATACATAAGTGACTACATTCCAAAGTTATAATTACATCAACACTCCCTCTTAACTAGGAAGGTATTCTCTCGACACAATTTATCAGCACAAGTCTTCTTCTCTGTATCATCTGGATCATCCTTGAGTTCTCGTCATCTTCAAGTAATCTTCATCTTCAAGTCATCTCCATCTTCAAGTCATCTTCATCTGGATCTGGATCATCACTAGAATATCATCACTGGATATGGATCATCACTGGAGCATCATCACTCGATCTGGATCATCACTATTGGATCATCATCACTGAAATCATCATGGGTGCTATCTCATGATTCTTATCGTCACAGGAAGTTCTACAAAGCCAGCCCTTTTTCATGCTGGGTGTAGGCCTAGCCACCATGTAGGTCTTCTTCAGCGCTTATATCTGACCTTAAGTCATAATGGCCCATCTAGCACTTACATATGACCTTGACTCGTCAAAAAGGCACGCCAAACACTCACATCTGACCATGAGAGGAACTTAATTCCCTCACCATGTCAAAATGGCCCAGCCCTTGCATCTGACCATGGAAGGAACCTCATCCTCTCCCATGTTAGAATAGCCTAGCCCTTACATCTAACCTACTCGTCAGAATGGCCCAGCCCTTACATCTGACCTACTCACCAGAATGGCCCAGCCCTTACATCTGATCTACTCGTCAGAATGGCCCAGCCCTTAAATCTGAACTACTCATCAAAATGGCCCTGCACTCACATATGATCATGTGAGAACACATCCCACAGTCATATCAGAATGGCCCCCAGTCCCAGACTGAGCTTTCCTGGTAACTGACTAGGTGCCTCCATTCTCCCAAAGAATGGCATCAACCCTTATTTCTGATTAAGTGGGAACCAATCCCTCAATCACATCAAAATGGCCATGCGCTCACATCTGATCATGTAAGACTACATCTTACAGTCGTATTAGAAATGCCCTCAGTCCCAGACTGAGTATTCCTGGTAACTGACCAGGCACCTCCATTCCAAGAATGGAAACAATCCTTATATCTGATCATGTAGGAACAAATCCTATATTCATATCAGAATGGCTCAGCACTCAGATCTGACATGGAAGGAACCAATCCTCTCAACATGACAGAATGGCTCATCCCTTACATCTGACCATGGAAGGAACCAATCCTCTCACCATGTCAGAATGGCTCACATACTCATCACTTCCCCTTGGAAGTAACCTCGATCTAGAGAACACCAAGCTTCTCCCTGAAGTACTCAAACTTCAATATGGCCAATGGGTTCATCAACAAATCAACTATTTGTTCATTCGTCACAACATACTATAGCTTCACTGCTCCCCTATGTACCATATCCCTGATATAGTGATACTTGATCTCGATATGCTTCGACTTGTCATGGAACACAGGGTTCTCCGACAACTTCACACAACTCTGGTTGTCGCAATATATACAAGTAGCATCCAACTGGAGATCAAATAAATCAGATAGTATCTTCCTAAGATATACTGCCTCACAACTAGCTGAACAAGCTACAACATACTCTGCTTCAGCTGTACTCAGTGCCACACAAGATTTCTTCCTGCTAAACCAAGAGATCACACCTGATCCCATACTAAAGCAACACCCTGAAGTGCTCTTCCTATCGATGGCACTACCTACCCAATCTGAATCAACATAAACCTCTAGGTTAATCTTCTAACTCACCTCATACTTGAGCCCATAATCAACTGTACCCCTCAGATACCTCAAAATATGCTTTGCAACAATTAAGTGAACATGTCTCGAATATGTCAGGAACTGGCTCAAGGTGTTCACAACAAAGCAAATATCTGGTCTCGTGTTCGTCAGGTACATCAAGGACCCAATCATGTGATGATACATCGTAGCATCAACCACTTCTGATGAAGCATCACTCAATAGCTTCAGGTTCGATGCCATAGGTGTGGTCATGGCCTTGCAGTCCATCATCCCAAACCTCTTCAAGATCTCTACTGCATACTTCCTGTTATCACTCCAGGAAAATCCTCTAGGTTGTAGCTCAAGGATTCCTGGTAACTTACAATGTTTTTAGGATTCTTTGATATGGATCAAGTCAATATACCTATATAACCTTTCCACTCTCAAGACATGCATAAAACTCACTCATTTACAAGGCTTTTAGTTACAATTGCTCGGAAGTAGATAATAAGGTATAGGGATGAAGAACTCATCATGCCGACAGACTTACATACAAAACATATGCATATAAATGGCTAAATCATGATATGGATGGCACTTATAAATCAAATTGCACTAACAAACCAATAGGATTACAGCTATCAGCTATTAATCAATTTGAAAATGACCTAAATACACATTCAGGCATAAGTACAGTAAAGAAAGAGATGATGGCTGAACATATCATAACAAAAGAGCTTATATTCATGAAGAGTAAAATGAGAAGCTAAAAGCATTATAGGCTTATAAATCCAAAGTTGAACCTTTATTATAAAATCGATCTTAGGATCTATAGCCTTTTTACGAAAAGGACAGATCCTAAAACTTTGATCTGTTTTTACAAAAATACTCAAAAGTGATCATTTTTCCAAATTAGGGTTTCAAACCCTTCCTAACTATTTGTATAACTATGATGAAGATTTAGTTCACTGACTGAACATTAAATAGCTGAAGTAGTTGCTGATGATCACTGATGTTGGTCCACTGTCAGTTAACCCACTGATTTCTCCTTGACAATTTGGGTTGATGACTTTATGGCGTTGTTTTGTCATAATAGATCTAAACAGACCCTCTCTGATACTTCTGTCAGCACCTTTTATCTTTAACTTACATTCCTGAGCCATCTGCAATCACTAAAATCCAGTTCTGTCTGTCAAAAACTCGCTTTTAAACCTCTGTCCACTTTCGGTGGTTAAGCAGCCAGTCTATCAGAAATTTTAACTGCCGAAAAGGGGAAAAACCCGTCGACAATCGAAAGCTCTAAATACTAAGGATCAAAACTTTAAACTTGAACGCTATCATAGTGTCAACAATTCAAACCATTACCGAACCCGTCAACGATCGGAAGCTCTAAACACTAAGGATCGGAACTTTAAACCTGAATGCTTTTGTAGTGTCGACGATTCAAACCACTAATGAACCCGTCGGCGATCGGAAGCTCTAAACACTAAGGATCAGAACTTTAAACCTGAACGTTGCCGTAGTGCCAACGATTCAAACCACTAACATCGCGACTGTTAAGCATTGGAAGTCGGGAAGACAAACCACTGATGCATTGAAACTTCAAACCATAAGACTCTTTGTAATGTTGGCAACATAAAGGATAACCCCTTCGAAACGTTGGCGTCGTAGAGGTCTAAACCTTCGACCGCTGTCAAAAAGCATTTTGAGGGCAGTCAAAAGCAAAGGCCATGGTTTGGAGAAAAAAGAATTGTCCATCGGGACGTTCATCATTTCCCTTCCAAAACGTCAGCGGCATAGAGGACTAATGCCCCAGCTCAATCTTTAACAAACTCCCGACAGTGAAAAAAAATGAAACCATCGAAAAATAAAAAAACGTTAAGCTCTGAGAAACAAAACTCCACCATCAATATGCATTGGCTAGTTAAACCATCGAAAGGGTTTTCCACCTGATATTTATCTTCCAATTTTTGGTGGTTAGTGTATATGTTGCACCCCTTTCTAATCTGTCGAAAATGACCCTTTTCGGTGGCTAATGAGCTATTCTGAGCCTCATCTAAGCCACCGAAAGTGTTACTTTGACTCTGCTTGCTCAGACCGCTTTTGATGGTTTGCCTTCGACCCGCGTTCAACTGTTTAGCCGCTGAAACATAGCTTTTCGGTGGCTAATGAGCTATGATAGTCCTTGCCTAAGCCACCGAAAGCTACAACTTGTGAAATTTTCATCCAAATAAAAAACAGAGGCTTTCAAGCTGTCAATGATATTCATATCCTTCATTGCATGAGTTAAATTCTTCATACTATCAAAATAAATTATTTTGGGAGGTAAGATCTGGCTCCTACTTGGAAATGGGAACCTCCTAGTGAGGTCCCAAGAACCCCAGACCAAAAATGCCTTTCCCAAAAAAGAATAATTAAAGCTATCTTATAGTGTTCCATTGGGCATGGAGTCATTTGTCTTTTATAACTGATCCCCTGCAATCTTCCTGTAGCCTGCTTTTCTTATTCATGAAAACAACTAAAATGACCTAGCTGCTCATATTAAGAGCTTATTTTCATATCTACTCCTACACCTAAATCTAATTAGTAGAGTATTCTTATCATTGACATCATGCTTCCAATGAATCCAGGTCAAAAGCTGATTTGCTAAGCTTATCCTTGATATTGACCCAAAAAATAAATGAAACCCTAGCATGCAGCAATGTAGTTTCGAAGGGTGACAAAACCAACTATCATCTGACAAAAATATTTTGATATCTATGCTGCTCATAAGTTCCAGATAGTCAGCGAAGGGGTCATAAAAGCCAACAAGAAATACCTTTTTATGTTGCTGATCTTTTCCTTCACTAATGTCAATGTTGAATGCGTACTTCTCAACCTTTGTCGGATCAAAATTCAAGCTCAACAGCTGATCTAAACCTTCTTGTTCTCTTATGATCAGATCTTGATCATCAATCATTAAAATTTCCTTTTGAGAATAGTGCTCACAATAGGATGATAAAATAGGGTTTACATCATATGAATAAAGATAAGTTGAAAACATATAATTGCCTATACAATCATCAGTTATCATAGGCTCATCCTGGTTTTCAAATTGATCATAAAATCCAGATTCATACCTATCTTGGGAGTACTTTGCAAACACTGAAGAATCTGATTCTAAATCTGAAAGGAGCTCACATGCTTGCTACTATTCCAAATCTACTTCAGAATCATAATCTTCCTGTTCAAAATCTGAATCATACTGATGTTTATCTGGCTCAGGTAAATGATGGTTTTCAGAATCAAACTACTCTGGGATTTTCCTTGAAGCACAAATGTTTTCCTCCACTTCTAAAGCATCTTCAAATAGAATGCTTAAAGATGAATATTTCCTTTCTAGCAGAAGAAGGGCCAGTTTTGAATGTAGTCCCATCACATAATATATAATGGAAGCTGTCTCTGTGGGCTGGATCTCTGAAGGCATATCATGATAAGTGTTGTAGAATCTTCGATTGAAGATAGGCAAAGTTTCATCTTCATCTCTCTTCAAAGCATATAAATCAGCGAGATACAAATCAAGAGATTTGTTCTCACCCCAATGCTTAAAAAATGCATCAGTGAATTCTATCCAACGCTAATAGAGTCAGCTCTTAAATTCTTGAACCATATAGCAACATCTCTAATCAACGATTTAGAGAAAAATCTCATGATTACATCCTCATGAACAATCTGAAAATGGTCAATAAAATATTCAAAATATTCCAAGTTCCTTTCCGATGAAGCTTGATTCTCTCCGAAAAACCAAGGGAGATATTCATAACAATCAAGAGGATAAGGATGAAGCCGAGAGGGTAGTTTTAATGGATTAAACATCTTCATCTTGATTTTGATTTGAAAGGTTGTGGGCTAATAATGAGGGATAATCATCTGCTGACAAGGTTCAATGATTATGGCAACGAGTGTTGAGCTCTACATAGGTTTTGAATCAGTTTTGGTTTCTTCAAGGTTACATGGCTGATCAAATTTAGAAGGAATTTGGATACAGAGGTCATTTTTATAAATGAGTTGCAGCACAAAGACTGATTCACCTTCTACAATACAAGCAGGCTGCAAATATTCTTCTATAAATGGATTTATAAAATATGGATGATAATCTTTAGAATATATAAAACATAGGATGATTCTTTTAACATGTGAAGGGAAAAGTATAAAGGAGCTGATAAAAAACAACAGCAGTTCATAAAGTAAACTGCTGACCTGGTACCTGGAATTTGAATTCAGCCTCTTCATCTTTTATCAACCGGGTCCTCCCCAATGGAGATTTATTAAATTCGTGTGGATCAGGGAAATATAAGTCTTTGTAAATCTACCCTAGCAACAGGGCCAGGTTTTCTTCTCCCTCTACCAACAAATCTGATCTAGATGTCCTTGCTGCTCTGGAAGTTTGCCTTTGTAGATCTCTTCCTCTTCTGATGATATTCTCTGGGTCTACAATAGGTGTTGTTGGTGGCCTCTCTTGATTTTCTCTGGTATGAGCCCTTCAAAGCCACAATTACTCAATGGAGTCGCCAGCGATGAGATCTTCACTAGCGGCAATGCTTGAAGATTCCTCAACCCTAAAGTTTTTTGATTTATTTATAAACTTCTGAGAACTAGATGCTTCAACACAAGAAGATTGACATCAAGGTCTATTTGATATAACAACAGAAATACCTCTCGGAAATACCTTTTGCAACTCCCCTTGCAGCTCTGGAGGTCTTCCATAGAGAAACCCTAGCTCTTCTTAGAATCTCTTATGGATCTGAAACAGGTGTTGCTAGTGGCCCCTTAGGGTTTTCTCTGGTACTGGTCTTCTTGAAGCCACCTTATTTCAATGGAGTCACTAGATGGATGATTACAATTAGAATAGTGTCCATGCTTTGTCTATCATCAAAGTAGGGATCTATTTCCTCTCCCAGGGAAGCTGAGCTTCAGTCTCTTCTCCCCGGCAACGGCGCCAATTTGTTATCACTCCAGGAAACTCCTCTAGGTTGTAGCTCGAGGATGCCTGGTAACTTACAATGTTTCTAGGTTTTTTTGATATGGATCAAGTCAGTAGACCTATATAACCTTTCCACTCTCAAGACATGCATAAAACTCACTCATTTACAAGGCTTTTAGTTACAATTGCTCAAAGGTTGACAATAAGGTGCATGGATGAAGAACTCATCATGCCGACAGACTTACATACAAAACATATGCATATAAATGGCTAAATCATGATAAGGATGGCACTTATAAATCAAATTGCACTAAAAAACCAATAGGATGACAGTTATTAGCTATTAATCAATCTGAAAATGACCTAAATACACATTTAGGCACAAGTACAGTAAAGAAAGAGATGATGGCTGAACAGATCATAACAAAAGAGCTTATATTCATGAAGAGTAAAATGAGAAGCTGAAAGCATTATAGGATTACAAATCCCCAAAGTTGAACCTTTATTATAAAATCGATCTTAGGCTTTATATCCTTTTTACAAAAAGTACAGATCCTGAAACTTCGATCTGTTTTTACAAAAATACTCAAAAGTGACAGTTTTTCCAAATTACGGTTTCAAACCCTACCTAACTATTTGTCTAACTATGATGAAGATTTAGTTCACTGACTAAACATTAAATAGCTAAAGTAGTTGCCGATGATCACTACTATTGGTCCACTGTCACTGATTTCTCCTTAACAATTTGGGTTGATGACTTTATGGCGTTGTTTTGTCATAATAGATCTAAACAGACCCTTTCTGATACTTCTGTCGGCACCTTTTATCTTTAACTTACGTCCCTGAGCCATCTACAGTTGCCGAAATCCGGTTCTGTCTATCAAAAACTCGCTTTTAAACCTTTGTCCACTTTCGGTGCTTAAGCGGCTAGTCTATGGGAACTTTTAACTGCCTAAAAGGGGAAAAAATTGTCGGCGATCGGAAGCTCTAAATACTAAGGATCGAAACTTTAAAACTAAATGCTATCGTAGTGTCAACAATTCAAGCCACTAACAAACCCGTCGGTGATCGAAAGATCTAAACACTAAGTATCAAAACTTTAAACCTGAACGCTATCGTAGTGTCAGCAATTCAAACCACTAACGAACCCGTCGGCAATCGGAAGCTCTAAACACTAAGGATCAGAACTTTAAACCTGAATGTTGTCGTAGTGTCAGTGATTCAAACCACTAACATCATGACTGTTAAGCATCGGAGGTCGGGAAGACAAAGTACTAATGCGTCGGAACTTCAAACCATAAGACTCTTCATAGTGTCGGAGACATAAAGGATAAGCCCTCCGAAACGTCAGCGTCGTAGAAGACTAAACCTCCGACCCCTGTCAAAAAATGTTTCGAGGGTAGTCAAAAGTATAGGCCATGGTTCGGCGAAAAAAGAATTGTCCATCAAGACGTTCATTGTTTCCCTTCCGAAATGTCGACGGCATAGAGGACTAATGCCCCGGATCAATCTTCAACAAACTCCCGACAGCGAAAAAAAATGAAACCATCGAAAAATCAAAAACGTTAAACTCTGAGAAACGAAACTCCACCGTCAATATGCTTTGGCTAGTTAAACCGCTGAAAGGGTTTTCCACCCGATATTTATCTTCCAGCTTTTGGTGGTTAGTGTATATGTTGCACCCCTTTCTAATCTGTCAAAAATGACCCTTTTCGGTGGCTAATGAGATGTTATGTGCCTCACCTAAGCCACCGAAAGTGTTACTTTGAATCTGCTTGCTCATACCGCTTTCTGTGGTTTTCCTTCGGCCTGTATTCAACTATTTAGCCGCCAAAACATAGCTTTACGGTGGCTAATGAGCTATGATAGTCCTCGCCTAAGCCACCGAAAGCTACAACTTGTGAAATTTTCATCCAAATAAAAAACAGAGGCTTTCAAACTATCAGTGATATTCATATCCTTCATTGCATGAGTTAAATTATTCATACTATCAAAATAAATTATTTTGGGAGATAACACTTCCCTTGTCCGAGGGAGATTCCATCCGCATTCTACCACACCTCCATGCCTAGAAAATAATGCATCATACCCAAGTCCTTCATTTCGAACTCAGTAGCAAGATTCCTTTTCATATCGGCAATCAACCTATTCGTACCTGTTACAAACAGATCATCTACATACAGTAGGAGCATCACTGGATTGCTATCTTAAACCTTATAGTAAAGGTTGGAATCTGCTTTACTCTTGGTAAAGCCCAAACTGGATAGAAAGCTATCAATTCTGTTGTACCATGTCCTGGGTGCTTAGTTCAAACCGTATAGGGATTTCTTTGATCTACATACATGAGACTCTCTGTCATGTGTCTCAAAACCGAGTGGCTACTCCACAGACACTTCCTCTTCTACTACACCATTCAAGAAAGCAGTCTTGACATCCATCTGGTGTATCTTCCATTTCATCACTGCAGCCAGAGCAAGTACTAATCTTATGGAAATGTATATGGCTACAGGTGCAAAATTTTCTTCATAATATATTCCTTCTTTCTGGGAGAAACCACGAGCAACAAATCTTGCTTTATATTTTTCTATGCTACCGTCTGCAGCATGCTTGATCTTGTAGATCCATTTGAAAGTTACAACATACTTTCTTTCTGGTCTTGGGACAACATTCCAAACATCATTCTTCATGATCGATTGATACTCTTCGATCATAGCATCCTTCCATTCTTTCCATTCTGCCACTTCTTCATAGTTGGAAGGTTATTTATCGATGAAATCACATAGCGATGCTACATATCTGGAGTAGGACATTGTTCTCTTTCTTTCTCTGTGATTCTCTTTTGGAGCCCCATATCTTTCTACACCTTGGATAGCTTCTCGTACCCAAGTAGGTTTCCTCTTATGAGGATTCTTATTTTGAGGTGGATCTATAGGTTCTTGAGGTTCTTCAAATTCTAGATCTTCTTCTTGAGTTTCTTCATTCATGGTTGTATCATGAATTCTAGGTGCTTCTGCTTCTTCAGGTTCTTCAACAGGTCTCTTTCTGGATTTGTTGTAAGCTTAGTCTTCATCAAATGTCACATCCCTGCTGATGTCGATATTTTTTAATCTTGGGAAGCATATTCTGTAAGCCTTCGAGCTTTCAGAGTATCCCACAAATATACCCATCTTTCCTGAAGGATTTAATTTTGTCTTCTTCTCTTTTGGAATGTGTATGTACACTGGACAACCGAATATTCTGAGATTGTTGACTTCTGGTTTCTTGCCAAAAAATACTTCTTCAGGTGTCTTATTCTCGAGTACTCTGTGTGGAGTATGGTTTTGTATATACAACGCTATTCTGGCAGCCTCTTCCCATAAATGCATAGGAAGATCTTGATCATGAAGCATAGTTCTTGCAGCTTCCATGATAGTTTTGTTCTTCCTTTTTGCAATCCCATTTTGTTGTGGATTATATGGAGTGGACAACTCCCTCTTAATCCCTGAGTCTTTGCATAAATATTTGAATTCATTTGATGTGAATTCTCCTCCATTATCTGATCGAAAGGTCTTGATCTTATTTTCTGTGTCGTTCTCGATCAAGGATTTGAATTCCTTGAACTTGCTGAAAACTTCATCTTTGTTCTTCATGAAGTAAATCCATGTCTTCCTAGAAAAGTCATCAATGAAAGAAACATAGTATACATACCCGCTTAGTGAACTTGATGACATTGGTCCACATACATCGGAGTGGATGATTTCCAAGATTCCTTTTTCCTTTCTCTCGCTACTTGGAAATGTCTTCTTTGTATTCTTTCCTTTTGCACATCCTTTGCAGACTCCATCATGTTTTGCTTGAATTTCTAGAAGACCTTCAACAGATTTGCTTGCAAGTGGTAGTGCTCTGTAATGCACATGTGCAAGCATTCTATGCCAAAGTTCATTTGGCTCTACTGTGTCATGGATCATGGCTTGTTCTGGATGTCCCTTCAATTTGTATAGACCTCCTTCTTGTTCCCCAATCACTACTGCATCATCGAAGGTCTTTCCTTTTGGCCACATGAGAACCTGGCCATCTACAAATGCAACCCTCATGCCTTTTGCATCTAATGCAAATATGGAGAGGAGGTTCTTCTTGAGTCCTGGTACAAACAATACATCCTTCATTTTCATGGACTTTCCAGAGTCTAGTTTATAGGAGGATTCCCCACTACCTTTTATTGGATACTGGTAGTCATCTTCGAGCTTCACCTTGTGAGGTGATTCATGTTTTGATAGTCTCACAAAAGACTCTTTGAATCATGTCATATGTTTGGAAGCCCCACTGTCTATAAGGCAATCATTGCTTCCATGTGTGATGTTTCCTGTGAGAGCGGAAATCAAAACATATTCTTCATCACTTTCTTGCTTGTTCTCTTTGAGGAAGGTTCATCATCTTCTGCAGCATGAGCATGATGTCTTCTCTTGTTGTTTTTCTTCTTATGAGGGTTTCTTTTGCTTCTAGGACAATCTCTGGAAAAGTGTCCTATTTCATCACAAGTATAACATATGAGTTGAGATTTCTTGTAGGAAGAGTGCTTACCTTTAGAATGATGATGATGATGGTCCCTTATGGGTTTCTTAGATTGAACTGTGAGAGCTTGATATTCACTTCCCATCTTTTCTTCTTGAGCTGCTATCTGAGCTTCTTCTTGTGAGCATTCTTCCCAAAGTTTGTTGAACTTAACTAACTTCTTTTTGGCATAGATCCTTTGAATGAAAGAGTCCCATGTCCTAGGGAGACCATTCAAGGTGGTCATTACAATCTCTACATTTTCCACTTCTTCATCTATTGCTTCTAGCGGTTCCTTGATATGAGAGACTCTTGTGAAGTAAAATTGGATGGTCTCTGCATTCTGAATCTTCACATTCTTCAACTAGTTCCTCAAAGTCATTTTCCTGTTTATGTTCTTTCCTTCAAACAATTTGGTTAGGGCATCAAACATAGATTTAGGTGTCTTTAGGGAGGACACCTGTGGTATGAGGTGATCCTGGATTGAATCAACAATAATCCTCTTTTCCATAACCAACTTCTTCTTGTGTAAGGCCTTAGCCTCATCTCCCTCTGGAACTAGAACCTCCTCACTAATATAGGAGTCCAACTCATTTTCTTCCAGGACTAGGGAGATCCTATACTTCCAATCTCGAAAGTTATCAGCTCCCTCAAGATTTTCATCAAGCTTGGTATGATGAGACATCTTAACTGAGAACCTCAAATGGAAATACAAAAGATTTATATCTTACCAGGTCAAGATGTCGGATCTAGATTTGGCGCTGAAATTCTGTAGTGTTGGTTCAGGAGCAGATTAGGGTTTGGATTTTCCAGAGTTCTGTCCAACCAAATGCTTTGATCTTGATCTCTAACTTTGATTTTGAGGAGGAGATCAATCCAGGCCTGGGCTCACTGAAAAATTCCGCTTCTGCGGAAAGCCCTAATTTTCGGCAGCAGTGTGAGGTCCAAAACTGAAAAACCTCAGAATTGGATTCTGCTTCGACAGAAAGATGCACCCTAGGGAGGATATTTATTCCAACCTTATTTTTCTGAAAATATGTGGAGAGAGATCCAAAATTTAGGAAGCCCTAGTTCCCGCAACTGCACAGTGTCTTCTTCTCAGGTTATCTCTGATACCATGTTATATTTTTAACATTAAGTTAGCATTATATTAGGATCTTTAACTGAGAGAATAATAAGCATAGCAATCAAACACAAGAGACAATGAACACATTGTTTTTCCTTGGGGAAACCATAAATGGAGAAAACCCCGCAACTTCCTCAGAGATAGAATCAGCACCAAAAGTAAAACCCCAAAACAGTAAGATGATCTCCCGACAAGAGTAACCTCTTTCTTCCTAGCCCCAATTTCTTCTTCTTCCTCAGCTATATGCTACAACTGAGTGTGAGTGAGTGTGTGATAAATAGAGAGGCTAGCTCTCTATTTATACTAATTCCCTACTTGACAAAACCCTACTAGGGCCAACTTCACTAGGTGAGTCTAACAACCCTAGTGCCCCGAAACTGTGGGGACTTTAACCCTTGACCAATAGGAGGGTTACCCACAATGACTTGACATGACTTGTTTACATTATAGAAACTCCCGATCGGAACATCATGGCATGACATGACTCAATTACATTACAGACACATCCCAGAATAAACATTGGGATACAATACATAAGATACATAAGTGAATACATTCCAAAGTTACAATTACATCAACACCTTCAACCCAACATCATATGTAATTTAATTTGTTCATTCTTGGTGTACCAACTATGACTACTTCAAAGTATCCTCAAGATAGCTCAAACCTGTGAATTTTAGCTTTGAATCTGTCCTCACCATTTAGAGAGCGCTTGGGAAAACAACAAATCATGTCATACTTATAAGAAATTCATCCTGTAGTTATAGATCATAGAATTTGTTGGGCAAAATTCAAAGGCCCAATTCAACTCTTGTCTATCTAAGACTATGTTTTATACTCATGTCTATGTTTTATACTCATGTGCATTCAAGTTGTTGGATAAGACACTATCATCCATTCTGTCATCATCAATGAAAACTAAGGAGAGATTTTTTCTGTCCACTATGATTTTGTTGCTTGAGAATTCCAATAAATCCGGGTCAGAAAATACATTCATCTCCATAATAGTGGCACCGATTGACAAAGAAAACAAGCTTCTATATGAAATTATCTCATAATATTTTGAAATAAACGGTTTACGATCCGCAACCCATTGCTTAATGCAACCAACAAATTGATTGCACACAAGTTCTAGTAATCAAATCCAATTTGAGAAACCCATTAGGTATGGCAAACGTTATTTCAACCACAATGAATTTTCAAATTTCTTCACTATTGCATGAAGGTAGCAAAAAAATAATGTTCCGAAGTGCTTTGAATACCCATTGATCAAGTTGCAAATCGGATCTTGGAAATATAGGATTGTTATAGAAATTTGGAAAAATTTTGAGTTTACCACTAAATTGCATTTTCAGCCAGTGATCTGCATCACTTGGATTTTCTTGTAGTAGATATTGACCCTTGTAAAATAAAGAACACTCTTACCTATAGGCTGCAACATTCAATCTAATTTCACTTCCATTCAAGGTAAATGATCCAACCCATTTGTCTCTACCAAAATATTCATGTTGCTCTAAATATTGAACATATACGAAAATTTTGTTTTACCTGCTGGTATGAAAGTAACAATTGCAATTTTATCTTTCAATGCTAGAACACACATGCACTTGTGGACTGGGCCTTATCTTCAATTAATTTATTGTAAACATATGCACTTTTGCAACACACAAGATATAATCATTAACTTCATCAACTAAATTGTAATCTGCCTCAGTCTAGGGATGAAAATTATATTGTGTGTATCATATTAATGCATTGACTGTTCAGTAATGAAAATATCATAGAGTGCACAATAATCCTCCTCCCCCAAAATGAATGCAAAGCATGTCCTCATGCATCATTTCCTGATAATAAAATTGGAGCATAGCTATAAAAAAAAATTTTGCCCACATGCATAAAAATTCTCAAATCTAGAAAGAACACCATTCAAGAATCAATATGACCATAAAATCATGAAGCAAAATACCATGTTCTGGTGTATGTTTGAGTGAAAAAGAAACCATGAGGTCCATGATGATCCATATGTGGGAGCTTAGAGTAATCTCAACTTAATCTTTGTTCACAATAGCTTCTTCTGCTGTAGATTCTTCTGGCCAGCTTGTCATTTTTTTCCAATTTCCTTAGCATGTGTATCAACTGCTTTATTTCTTCTCATTGCTGGTTTTTATGTGGCAACAAAGCATCTTTTATAATTATTAGTTCTTGTGTGGCAGCAGCAAGGCATATTCTTATGCTTGGATGTAGGAGATGTAGGGAATGACTTGATTTGGATGTGTGTGAATAATGAAGTGTTAGAATTGAGTGGGAAATGATGGAAATGGATGGACATAAAATGATATATAGATAATGGAAATTGATAATGCTAAGTGGTTCTTCATGACATATTCCCAAATCTTTAATAAATAAAAAACTCATGTTATTTTACCTCAAGTGTTACCTCCATGGAAGCCTTGGTTGGCATGGATGGACTGATGTCTGCTGGAGCTGATGTAGGCAAATTGTTGCTGAGAGAGATGTATATGAGAGATGAAACTGAATGAGGCTAAATCTGGTCCGAAATGATGTTTTTCTGGTTGCATGTAATACTAACTGCTAAGACAAATTATTAGGAGGAATTCTACCACAAAAGCAGATAGCTCCTTCTCTTATTCTAAAAATCAACTGCTGGAATGAAAGACTGCTAACTGGATGGAAGAAAATGGAAAGGAATTGAAAAAATACTGAAACAAATGATGCTGCAAGTCACTATTGAAACCATTAGATCACATAATCTTCAGCTGCTACAAAACTGAGGTACAATTCTTACCATGCGAATGAATGTGCCGAAGTCGAGCATGGAAATAAATCATTGGATTATCGGCCATTAATGCATGTCGTTAACCAATGTGAAGCAACTCACCTTTGATAACAGTGAGCTCTAAAGTACCTTAGTGCATATTGACAAGTACGAACGAATGTGTTGGAGTCGAGTCACCTGAAATATTTGTTAATCAAGAGGCATTGATGAATCCCCATGATTAACAACAAGGAAATCTGCCATTGATTCATGTAGATACCGGGGCACTATAAAACTCTAATCTCAATCCCAGATGATGTGTTGGAGTTGATGGGACAAGACCATTGGAAATTGGACCTTAATGAATTCCACATCATCCAATATGAGTACAAAATAAATGATTGTGAAGAATCATAGTGAAAAAATAGAACCAACATGAAACTCAGAAGTGGAAAGTATATCTGAAGTCGTGATGTAGTGGTGATGGAAAATAAAAAGGTTAAGGTTGAATACATAAGCAATGGAAAGTGGTAATTCAACATGAATGGATTTTTAGGGTTTTGAAATGAGGAGGGTGAATGAATCTTTCATAGCACAATTAGCTTCTTGAGAGGTTTCTTTTGGTGGCAATTGGTATGACAAGTGGGATGAGCTTAATGTCGTCTTAAAAGGATTCCTGACATGTTGAAATGGGACTTGACTTCGGAAACATTGGTCTTCATATGGTTTACACATCAATATCTCCATTTTTGTTATGTGCTCAATCCATTTGCAAATTGAGAAAAAGTCTTCAAGAGTCCTTCATGCATGCATTGGCCTTCTTCTTCCAAGGACCTACAAAAACCTAGCACTTTCCTGCAATAAAACATGAGATGATGGAAGAAGAGAGCTGATTGGTCTCTCTTCACCCAAAACTTATGAGAAAAAACAACAATCAATTACTTATAAAACAAATCCTAAGAAAAAAATGAACGAAGCAAAATCCACTTTATACCTACGGGAGAGCAATGACCATCTAGACTCATCAACAGTATTCCGATCATAATTTATTCGATCCTTGTCCAATTTGAGTGATTCCAAATCAAAATGAAATTAAATTCATAGGTCTATGTCCCTTAGAAACAAGTTTTTAAAATTCTATGTAATGATATTCCAAATCGCTCAGTAACAGCCCGCATAACAAGGTGTTTTTTCGAATTCTGGACTAGACCAACAGTCACAGTTTTAGGCATAAATTTTTTCGTTTGATAATGGATTGATGTGATTACAATTGGAAATGAAAGTAGATTCATGCAGGTATCTCCATTAGAAACAATTTTTGAATCCAATAAAAATTGATGGGTCAAATAAGCCAATGAATAGTATAGGAAACATAGTTTTAGGAATGCCGATTTGTGATAGGCAGTAGATATTTTGGTCATAAAATTTTCATACGATATCGAAATGGAGTGATTAAAATTGATTTGTAAAATAGAATCATAAGGGAATATACCAATGAAACAGGTTTTCAGGATATGTCCAATAAGGCATCCAAAAAGTGACTGTCCCAGCTCTGTTCCTAAGCTGTCTGCTAGACACCGCATTAATATTTTGACCATAAATTTTTCGTTTGATACCCAATCTGAAAAATTCAATTTATTTTGGAAAATAGATTCAAAGGGCTACTTGGGATGTAAACAAGTTTTAAAAATAAGTCCATTTGGTCTCCCAAAAATGGACTGTACCGACTGTGTTTCAGTAAACATTTCAAGCCAAAATGCCACAAAAATTCAATAAATGAAATTTGGCTCCGAAAAGTGACCAGAATAGGTGTTAATGTTTTTAGTGATGTAAATTTAAATAAAACACACACCCATACCAAAAATTTCAAGCATTGAACACCTATATTGACTTACACAGTCTATTGCAGCCGCAGCTGCAACTCTTAAAAATGATATCATGTTGAAATAAAGCATGTGTCTTTTTATGGATGTGTTATATATAAATGAAAAATAAATACATACCATGATGTGCAACACACACGTATATCAAACTCATAAATTTTCGCCTACATGGCAGTCGCAGTTGGGTGTTGCAGCTGACTGTTATAGCTGACTGTCACAACTGGGTGTTGCATTTGACTATTAGAACTGGGTGTTGTAGCTAACAAATTCATGCCCAAGTTCAAGCTTGAAGGGTTCCATAATCGTTGGCCCATTTTCCCATGGGGTCTTCATTCACCAATGCTTCCTTAATTACTATAATTTTTGTTTTCAGGAAAGTTTTTTCTTGTAACAAATAGAGACAAATTAATTTTTGAAAATTGAAGACAAAAATTATTTAAGCATTTTGTTCAAATAGTCAACAATTCCAAAGCATTCCTAAAAACATATTATACCCATTCCTTATCTTTCTACTTTCTGATCTTCTAGATCGCAACAAGACACGGGAATAGAGCATACTTATTCAAAAATATAAACTAAAAAAAACTAAAGAATGCTTTTATTTTGTTATTCTATCTTACCCTATTCTACTTGTAAATATAAAAAATGTTCAAGTGTATGCATATTTCCAATGGAGCCACTTTCGAATAAGTGACTCAAGTATGTTCATACTCCCAACAGAAAAATATAACTTTATGAATGCTAGGATACGAGAGATCAACGTCCCTTGAAATGATGGTGTCAAGAATTGGTGAAGTATGGAATGATGCTGCAGACTGATGACAAATTGAAATCAAGCTTCAATATAGTATTTGTTCCCTTTATTTCTCATGGATGTTACACCATGAAGCTCCTTAGTAAACTGATCTTCCTCAATGCATAAGAGATTCGGATCTAATGATGTGAATGATGCTTTTGGTTCCAATGTTTGTTCTTCATCAAATTTGTTGATCTTGTTAACTTGTTGACGATCATAAGAAACTTCACTTCCATGTCTTGTATTTAAAACATGTTGAGGCCTCCTATGGATTTGCTGCAACAGTGCATCATCTTTTTGCAGGGATGTAGGTGAGGTAGAACATGAGGGAAATGTAGGAAAGCTTTGCAATTCAGCACTGTAAGCATACTGTACTGCTTTATTATGGTTAGGGTGGGGGGTGGATTGGCTAGGAAATTGTGTTGGATAACAAGGATTTTGATGAGAATATAGATGTGATTGATGTAGAGGATTGGTTTTTGAGGTCGATATTGAAGGACCAAGTTGTGTTGCAACATGAGGGAGAGTGGACATGTGATCATAATATAGGGCATTCCAACCTTTTGGATAGGGTAGGTAAGAGTTAAATTGAGGCTACAACAAATGCCATGGTGGAAGATTATTCAATGATTGAGTATGAGAGTAAGGAAATGGAGGGATAGATTTTTGAACCATACATGTAGGCCATGGTTGCCATGATTGTTGCAATGAGTTGGTTGCAACTCCCACATCTCTTTGATATGTTGCTTTCATCTAGGGTAAGGAGGAGAAACAATTCATGGAATGTTTCAAGTCACATATACCACAACTTTCAAGACTATCCAAAGGAAAATCCCTTGCTTCTCTTATTTCCTCCTGCTTTTCCTTATCTTGCAAAACACACAATTGTGAATCAACTTTAGAAATTTCAAATAAATTGTTGATTTCAGCTCCTATAACTCTTGTTCTTGCAGAATATTTCAAAGACTAAAAAGAAGGATTACTAGAATTCTTGCCAGTATTGAAGTTTCCTATTGAATACCTTCTACATAACTCACAAATATCATCATATGCTAACTGAAATACATTACCTGTTCCCATCAGATTTAATATTTCTAAATATTCATCTTGGATTCCTTTAAGTATGAGTGTTTTCAAGGTCTCCTTCCCCAGTTTCCTTTTTTTGGATCTTTGGAGGTTATATTGAAATCGTTCCATGTATTTATCAAAACTCTCTTCTTCTCCTTGTGTCATTTCGAAGATGCCTTCATTGACCATGCAATAATCTTGGTACCTTTTCAAGAATACATGTTTCATGTCTTCCCAAGTTTGTATACAATTCTCACCAAGGCTCATGAAAATCGGAGGGTTGTTCCTTTTCGAGTAAGGGGAAACACATTCAAATTTTGATCATTAGCACAATAACCATATCCTCTAGATAGTACTTTGAATTGAAATAAAAATACATCAGAGTCTTCATTTTCCAAACCATGAAAATTTGGTAGAACATGTGGGGGAATGCTTTTTGTTGGTGCCACTCTTCCTGAATCTCTGATGGGAAATTCGAAGGTAATGACTTATGCATCTTTCTTACCTGCCATATCTTCATTAGATTAGTCGTGTGCTATCTTGAGGCTCCTTATTCGAATGTTCCTATCAACTTGTTAGTAGAATGGGTGGTGCTTGCAACACCACTAAGGAGAATGATAAGATTTACACTCCAAAAGTTGAAAATTAAATAAAACTAAATGCAAAGAAAGAAGAAAAAACACACTCAAAACAAATTCAATAAACTTAAATGTAATCATGCAACCTACATGCCCTACTTTAACAATGCATCTACTAAACAATGTCAGATGTACTTTTGCACCATTGATAACTTCCTCGACAACGACACCAAAATGTTGGTCAGATTAATTGTCTAATTAACTAAAACACCGAAACTACCAGACATAAATTATCAACCCGGGGAAGTCTTTTATTTCAAATCTATCGTGCAAGATCTATGCAAGCACAATTTCTACCTAACACGGTTATCTATTGGTATGAAATCAAAATTCGTTATAAACTAGATCACACCTTCTTGAAAAGAAAACAAACCCAATTCCTATTCATAAATCCAAGCTGTAAATCTAATCACACTTCAACAAAATCAATTCTTATGAAGAAAGATATAACTACATAATCTGAAATAAATGTTGTGTTGGCCAATGATCTATCAAACGAATTAACAACAAAACAACTGTGACAAATCTAATGAATGAAAACATACAACTATGATAAATCTAATGAATGAAATCATGAATGAAATAATAAGAAAATATAAACAATAACACACTTACAATCAACACTATCAGCATCTTCTCAGGGAAGAGGACCCTTCCTCCACTGAGTAGAGCTAGATCTCCACAATGAAAGTCTACAACTCTAGAGTTAAGAAACTGCCATCATGTATTATCAGAATGAAAGTATTACAATAGTGTTTGGATCAAATCCTACAGCATAACATTACTTTTCTCTCCTCCCCCTTCTCAATGAGATTGATTACATATTTATAGATAAAATTCTCTTAGTATAATGAGAAACCAAATCCCCAACTTGTGATAAGTTTCAACAAATTTTCCAATTTGGAAAACCGGCCGCAATAGTTAATCTGAGAATTACACATTTAGAGAACCAGCTATATATCCTAAACCATATCTTTGTTTGGCGATTACATCGTGAATCAGGTAAATGATGTCGTTACACACAAAACCCATGTCTATTCTTTTCCATCTGCCCACAAATTGAGACGCAAATCAAGGTGTTCTTATCTGGCATGCATTTTTGGTGAAGGTTGTAACAGCTAGATGTGAGTGTCCTATACGTGACAAATCACTCCACAAACCATCATTAGTAAAATTATGCATAATAATTTTCAATTCATTAAAAATAAAGGAAAATAATCATGAATAACCACTAAAGCATCAATGGAAGTAACGTGATATTTTACGGGCAGTTGTAGCTAATGGACGGAAAATGGAATGATAAATGGATAATAATATGAAGAAAGTGGATGAAATATATGTCGATAGGTGATGAAAATATGGACGAATACATGACCCAACAGTTAGCCGAGAAAGAAAATCAACAACAACATTCTATTTTATTGGTTAATTGATAATAGTTATGTCAAATTATTGTAACAACAGTAACCACCTAGCCACTCGAGCATTAGTAAAAGGTTTGTTCATTAAATATCCAATGACTGAGTGATATGTATGCACAAAACTAGGGTACCCGGTAATATAGTGCCTGAATTTGTTGATGGATTAAATGACAACAAGGAATTATTTCTAGATTACAATGTAGTTGAGTTTAGTAGGAGCGATATTCTTACTGATATAGTAAATAACATGTGGAGTATGGTATTCTTGTTGTCCTAACATAGCCCCAATAGCAGTATCTGGAGCATCATAAAAAATGTGGAATGGTAAGACCTAATTAGGTCCCCACAAAATAGGTGTTGTAGACAACCTCTTTTTCAATTCTTCAAACATTTCCTGGAATGCATATGTCCAAGTAAATTCATCATCCTTCATTAGTAAGGTAAATAGAGGATATACTAGCTTAGAAAAAATTTCAATGAATCATCTATTGTAACCAACATGTCCAAGAAAACTACATTCCACTTTCTATGTTCCAGGAAAGGGGATGTTTAGAATTACCTTTATTTTAGCAAGATCTACTTGTATTCCTGTAGCATATACACAATTCCCAAGAACTATACCTTCAGTAATCATCATATGAAATTTCTTAGTGTTGAGGGACAAGTAAGTCTGTTCACAACATTTTAACACTTTCTCCAGATTTTCCAAAGATTCATCAAAACTGACACCATAAGGGGTGAAATCATCCATGAAAATTTCCATATAGTCATTAACCATTTTAGAAAAGATTCCAATCACAGCTCTTTGAAATGTAGCCAATGCATTGCATAATCCAAAAGGGATCACCCTATATGAAAAAGTCCCCCAAGGGCATGTGAAAGTGGTATTGTCTTGATCTTTAGGGGAAATTTGAATCTGATTATACCTGCCAAATCCATCTAGGAAGGAAAATAATTTCTTCCCAAACAGTGTATCTAGAACTTAACCAATGAATGGCAAAGGGAAATGGTATTTTTGTGTAGCTTTATTCAGCTCTCAGTAATCCACATAGATCCTCCATTTACCATTTTTCTTAAGCACAATTACTAAAGGAGAGACCCATTCACTATCTGAAATGGGATCAATAAATCCTTCCTTTAAATTTTTCTGAATTTCCTCTTTCACAATGTCTCTCAAGTTTGGATTCATTCTGCGCTGGGGTTGACATATGGGATTCCAATCATTCTTGATGTAGATGTGGTGAGTGCACAATTCATAGGGGATACCTCTCATGTCTATGTATTCCCATGCAAAGGCCCCCTTATGTTGTTTCAATAGTGTAGTCAAATGCTCCAGCTCATCGGGTTCTATATTAGGATTAACATTCAAGGTTCTTCCAGGTTCAATTTCTATTAGGACACTCTTCAAATTCTCAAGTATAGGAACAATTTCAGCATTTTTAACTAAGGATTCCTTACTAATTTTTTCTTGCTCAATTTTACTCATGGTACTTTCCAAAATCTTATATGTGTGTTGGGTATCCATTATTGGCTCACTAATGAAACTGCTAATTACATCATCTTTGGTTTCATTTTTAAAATTCAAGGCCCTCCCTATAGTCAGAAGAGGCCGAGTCCTTTCTTCCTCCTCCAAATATACCCATAATGAAGTTTTAACATCTGAACTTGTCCTGGCTAGGGATAAAGGGTCTAAAATGTTTTGTTAGTTCCATCAGATGTGGTCATAGAATGTGATCTACAACTAATGTATTCATATGCAATAGCCAACCATGGTCTTCCCAGAATGAGTGGAAGTCCCCCCAATTGAGATTTGGGTTGTAGGACAAGGAAGTCTGCATGATATTTCCATGAGTCAACAGAGACTACCAAGTCATCCAAAATTCCCTCCGGTCTAATAGTGGATCTATCAACCAACTCTAATGCCGTGGGATTGGTTTAAGATGAGTGAGTCCCAATTTTTTCACAGTCTCAATAGTAATTACGTTAATTGTTTTGCCCAAATCAACTAAAAATTTGGGGATCTTAGTGGAACCTGTATAAATTGTGAAGTGGGATTGTCTAGATCATCATATTTAGCCAAGAGAATTTTTCCCGTCATTAATTCATACAATTTCCCCACTATGTGAACTGTAAGAGGATCCTTGGGCTTTCTTCTTGGTTTCTTCACGCATAGGTCCCTAACAGTTTTAGCATAGATGGGTACATCATATAGGGCTTGTAATAATGGGATCTTAACATAAACATTTTTCAATTCCCCTAGAAGGTTAAAACATGGCTTCTATTTTTTCTTTAGTAAGGCCAATCGCTCAGGGAATGGTGAATTTCTCACAATTTGTACAGGGGGATTCTTAATGTGTGTCTCCTCCGGCGTTTCAATAGGTCTTTTGGAATGTGTTTCAACATGTGTTTCAGCATCCTAGATAACAAGGATTGTTGTACCGATTGGGATTTCCACTTGTTCATTAATTCTTTCTTTAGTCACAGGGGATATAACATCCTCAATGAAAATAGGTTCCACCACTCTCCCAAAGCATAGATGTAGTTAATTACATGGGATATGAGTGATATAATAAGTTGGCATGTTTGATGGTTCAATATGTTGCACTGCCTTATTATTGGGGTTAGGATTAGTTTAAGCAGGCAGTTGAGGTCGCAACGGTGCAGTAATTGGTGCAGGGTTAGAACAGAGTTGCAGTTGTGGCTACTGAAACTATATGTGAGAGAACTAATTCCCTGGGTAATGATTTCTACGACTTGGGGTCCAATGAGTTGGTCGATTCGGTTGTGATGAACATTACATCCACGGTGTATGATATTGCATCGTAGCTTGAGCGGATGGGTGCCACAGATTATTGGGAGGATATTGAGGAAAGAATTGATTATTCATATTATTACAAGAATTAAAAGGGGTGATATGATCTGGACTCATACCTGGAGCATGTGTTTTCCATGGCTTCTTCTATGAAATGAAGTAATCTTGTTCTATGTCCGAAGTTGATGCCTAAAGGACTTCCTTAATTTTGGAAATGAATGGAAATCCTTGGTATTGTGATCCAAATCATCAATACCACACACCTCAATATTGTATATGACCTCACCGAAAATTTCTACTGGTCTGTTGAAGTAGAATTTTTCATTGTGATACCAGCTGATGATGAATTTTACAGCGGTTTCTTTTGTTCCTCCAAAACTCGCCATGAACGGTGTGTTCATGTAGCTCATAATGGTACTATGGCTTATCTTCTATGCCTCTTGTGTCATTTTCTTGTCTACATAGGCCCATTTTTTTTTTTTCTGCCCAGTTTTTCACCCATGAAGTTCCCTATAGCTTGGCATTTTTTTATGTTTCTTAGTCTTCTCATAAGTGGGGTTTTGGTGGATTGTAGTTCTTTTGTTTTTGCAGCTACGGATCTGGTTTGCTTCGGGGCCATTTTGTCGGTCTCTAGATCGGTTTTTCTTACAGGTTTTGTGCTCTCAGGTTTCTAAATACTTGGTTGCTCTATTTCTTCAAAACATGGTAAATGATCCTTTTCTGGTGTGATATTTATAGGTGGAGTGGTTAACGATTCTGTCGGTGGACGTATTAATGGCGGAAGTGATGGTACAGGAAGTTCTATCAAGTTTGCGTTAAATGTATTTTTATTTTGGCGCTCCTTCTGACTGTACTCATGAAGGTGTGATTTGACTCTTAGGTTCGTCGGTCGATGTCAATCATGCGGGTGGTCGATGGTGGTATGTCGATGGGTGAGATGTCAGTTGTCGAAGTGCAGTCTAGTAAATCTTCCAAATTTTTCAGTCATTCTGGTTCACGGGTGTTGGATCTGTTTGTTGTTTTTTGGATTTTTAGATTTTTATAGGTTTTCTGAATAGTTACGGTCGTTACATATATGTATATATACATTTTTTTTTTAGATTTGCTTAATTTTTGTACCTTTTTAGTCGGGCACCACTAACAAGTTTCTGAAATATTATGCCTTGTAATGTCCTTAGTTGGACTAATCCAATGGCACGAATCTCTTAAATAATGTAAGGTCCCATCCACTCTGTATGTAATTTTTTTGGTTTTCCCTTCACTCGACTGTTATACAGCAGAGTAAGATCTCCTACCGACAAATTTTTTTTTTTAATGTTTCGGTCATGCCAAGCCTTCTATTGTTGTTTCTAAATTTCTTGATGTTGTATAGCCAGCAGTCGGTGTTCTTCTAGTTTTCTTAGTTTCATCAGTCAGTTCTTCCTACCCTCTTCGACATCGACATGTAAGATATCTGCTATGATAGGTGTTTGCTATCGAAAATGTAGTGGAACTACTGCTTATTGGCCATAGACTAGTCAGAACGGTGTTTGGTCAGTCAAACGTTTGTATGTTTTTCTGTAAGCCCATAATACTACAGGGATTTTTTCATCCCAATCATCCTTGTTGGTGTTGCATATTTTTGTTAAGCATCTTGTTAATGTTTTGTTGAATGCCTCTATTTCTCCATTCGACTAAGGGTGATAAGTTGTACTACGTCAATGGTCAATTTTGAACTGGTTTGTTAGTGCTTTGATGGTTTTGTTAATGAAGTGTGATCCTTGGTCACTAATTAAGCTTAGTGGGCATCCAAATCTAGTAATTATGTTTTCATAAATAAATTTAGCAGCTATCTAACTAGAACATGTGTCGACAAGTTCTTCTTTCACCCATTTGGATACATATTCTACTACAGTTATGATGTATCTAGCACTTATTCTTTTTGTTGGTATTGGGAACGGTCCTATGAAATTGATGGCCCAAATTTCAAATCTCAGGATTGGGTTTACTGATATCAAGGGCATTTGTGTAATAGGCAGAGGTAGACCCAGTCATTGGAATTGGTCGCACTAGCTAACAAAAAATTTTCAATCCTTGTATAATGTCGGCCACCATAGCCCTGAATGTTGGATTTTCTTGGCAGTTGTATCTGCTTGAAAATTTCCTCCCGTCGGTCCATAGAGTGCTTTGTGCATGATATTATCTCTTTCGTGTTCTAATACACATCACCTGAGGATGTCGTCCAAGCCTATTTTATATAAAAATCCATTTATGAGGCTGTATGGTGCAACCTCCATAGCTAGGATTTGTTTCTTTTTCATGCTCATGCCCTCTTGTGCTTGGCCATTTTCTAGGAATTGAGCTATTTCCTCCAATTCTGTTGGGACAACTTCTATTCTAAATAAGTGTGCATCCCGTAGGTCATCTTCGACTCCTGTCGGCTCCTCTCCTATGTCGATTCTCGACAAGTGGTCGGGTCCGACATTTAATTTTCCTGGTCTAACAATGACTTCGAATTCAAATTCTTGGAATAGTAGTAGCCATCGCCAAATCCTCCCGTGGTGCAAAGGTTTGTTTACAAGGTATTTCAATGCTTGGTGGTCAGTATAGAATATGAAAGGGTTGGCTAGTAGCTAATGTCGGTACTTCTGTAGTGCAAATACCATTCCTAATGCTTCCCTCTATGTTGTCGAATAGTTTCTTTCTGCCTTGTTTAGTTTTCTGCTGCTATAAACTATAGGGTAATTCATTCCATCGTCCCATGTTTGTGTTAAGATCATGCCTATTGTTAAGCCTAGTGCGTTGATATGTACGTGAAATTTGATCGACCAATTCGAGAACCTGAGGATAGGTGCCTCGACTAGTTTCCTTTTTAATGTGTCAAATGATATGTTACATTCATCTGTCCAATCGAACTCCTGATCTTCTCTTAATAGTTCTTCTAGTGGATAGGTCATATCTGAGTAGTATCTAATAAATTTCCTGTAATATCCCATGTGTCCGAGTAGTGCCCTGACTTGTTTTGGGTTCACTGGTGGTTTCAAGTCAAGGATAAATTTTATCTTTGCAAAGTAGACCTTGATTCCTTCTTTACATACAATGTGCCCTAATAATATCCCTATAGGAGTTAGGAATATGCATTTCCTTATGTTAAGAGATAACTGGATTTGCCGGCATCATTCTAACATGAGCCTTAGCCATTTGCAGTGATCTTTCATCATGGAGTAGTTTGTCCAATCATTAAAATATACTGGCATTATTTTGTAGATATATTCTTGAAATGTTTTGACAACAATTCTCGAAAATACTACAAGTGTGTTTTTTAGACCAAAGGGCATAACTTTGTAGGCAAATGAGCCGAATTCACATATGAATGTCATCTTTTTTTGGTCTTCTTTGGCTATTGGTACTTGGTTGTACCCTGAGAATCCGTCTGTAAATGAGTAGCATTCATGTCCTGTGACTTCATTTAATATTTCATCTGTGTATGGTGTTGGGAATGGGTCTATTAGGGTGACTTTGTTGAATTCTCTGAAATCAACACAGATCCTTAGTTTCATCGGGTCATGTTTATTTGGTTGTATGACCATTGGGCTTGCCCATTCCGATTGGTCGATATGGCAGATAATTCCTGCTGCAAGCATATTGTTAATCTCTTTCTTGACTATCTCTTTGTATTTATGAGATAATTTGTATGGCCTCTTCTTTATGGGTCGAGAATCAGGTTTGATGTCGATCTTCATTTCGCCCATTTCATGGACTAGTCCTTTGAGATCTTTATAGTCTCTAGCAAATATATCCTGGAATTCTTTCAGTAGGTTTACTATTTCGGTCGTTTTTTCTTTGCTCTAGTAATCACCAATTTTTGCCATTTTTGGTCAATCATTATTTGATATGTCAAATTCTTTAGTTTTAATTTTGGCATCCAACCATTCTAGTGCTTTAGCTTCATTGATCTGTCAACTCCTTTCTTTGAATTGTGAGAATCTAACAGGGAAGTATGATGTGTTCATTCAGTCGGTATCTTCTTTGTTGGTTGTGTCAACTTTAAGTACTGTGTGAATTGGTTTTGTTGTTTCTGAGTGATATGATTTCCCTCGAAAGATTTTCCCTTCCATATTTTTTGTTTTCCATTTGCAGCCTTGTTGACTGTGGTATTATATTGGTTTGTAGGTTATTGCATGCTATTGTCGATCGATCATGGTTTTGTATCAGACTGTTGTTCCTGGTCGGTTCTATAAATGCTTTTATTTGCTTTGCAGTTTTGACTAACTTTATATTCTGCGGTATAAAACTGAAGTCCTTAGTGAAGTTCTCTCTAAGTTTGTTCCATTGAAATGTTTCACCTCGTGCTTCTTCCATTTTATACCATTTGTTTGGTAAGTTGACTAGTGTCAAGGGAAACAGGTGTGGCCATGTACATTCATCTTTATACCCAAGTCTTCTCCATTCCCTTTTGCATGTTCTTATGTGCTCCTCTGGGTCTTGCCCTTGGATGAACACAGGTATTTGCGCCTGTTTGGTTAGCTTCTTTCCTTTGAATATTTCTACAAAGTAAGTTGAAGTTGTTTTCCATTTCTGCAATCTTGATTGATGGGTATCCCACCATCAAGCAGCTTGTCCTGTAAATGTTTCTACCAAGTTTTGTAGTCGGCCATGTTCACCTATGTTTTTAGAGACTTGTTCTATATGCATAAATGGGGATTCTCTTTCTTTATACCTTGGGATTTTTCTTATATTTATATTTGTTGGGGTTAAGGTAGGATATTCCCTACTTTTCTTTTCGAATATTTTTAGGATGATGGATACTGAGAAGCATTGATGGACTGGCTTCTTCTATATAGCCTTGAAGGTCCAACAACCCCTTGCTTGGGTCTCATAGTTTTCGACTTCCCAATCATATAAATCTGCGTCTAAATTATATCCTACTGAATCTTGATTACCTAAGTGAAGCTCACCATAGATATTGGGTTCAACGTAGTCTTCGTTATTTTGGATTTGGTATAGTTGTCGGATGTCGACTTCTTCATCAATGCGTTCTATCCATGGTTCCCCTTGGGAAGGATGAATAGGTACTATGACTTTCTGTCCATTCCCTTTTATTTTTATCCTTTATTTATCTAGATATATTGATGCTTTCATCTTCCTTCCCCAAGGTCGACCTACTAAAGCTGGGAAGGAACCGGATCCTTCCTTAGGATCAATAATTTCAAAGTTGACTTTGGTCAATATTCCTTTTATTATCGTATCGACATTTCTCCACACCCGATGGGTTCGGTCAAACCTTGGTCAGCTAACTTGAGGTATATTCCTGACTCATATAGTCGAGGTATGCCCAACTATTCCCAAGTGTCATGAGTCATAATATTTACTTGTAAATCAAAGTCGATTACAGCTTGTCGAACATGGTATCCTTCGATTTCTAGATCGAGAAGTGGGTCGGCATCGCTCTTGTCGTTTTGGTTTAGACTGCATATGTTTTTAGTTTGTTTTTTTGTATTATTGTTATGCTTCATATTATACAATAAGTCAATGAATTGAGATATTGATTTATCATCTTGTACTAAGTGTATTAATTCTTTAACTATGTTTTGTCGACTGTCATCGGGGTTTTCCTATCTAGCAAATTCTTTAAACCTAATTGTTGCGTCGTTATATAATTGTTTTTGTTTATTCGGGTTAGGATAATCATTATTTTCTTTGATTTTACTTATATGTGGATTATCATTCCCAATTTTTGTCCCTTGTCGGGTTACTATGTCCAGGTTCTTTGTATTCATTACATCATGTTTTTGAACAAACGACAAGACATTAACATTTTTATTTTTGTTAATTTTGTCGAGCATGGTGGGACAATCCTCTAATGAGTGATCACCTACACCACAACTAGTACAAAACTTTAGATCGGTTCTATCCTTATATGGACAGTCTGCATAGCGATGGCCTTCTTTGTAGCATGTAAAGCATGGGATGGGTCGTCGTGGTCGATTGTCGCAATTTCTAGAAAATCGTCCTCGACCTCCATATCCTCCACAATAGTTGTTGAAATGGCACTCATATCAACGTCCTTCATATATTTGATTATTTAGCTCGTTTTGATCATTGCTTCCCTGGGGGTTATCGTTATTCTGCATGACTACGTTTGTCTGGTAGACTGCTTTGTAATTTTATCGGTTCTTTAAATTTAAGTGGCAGTCGGTCGTTGCGTGAATTTTTACTTTATAGATTGCACAACAATATGCTTTTCCATTTTTCATGTTATATGGGAAATATTTCATTGTATGTTCTCCATGTTCTTGGAAAATGTTGCAAAAGCATTTCGTCTGAACAAACTAAACGTCATGTTGACTTATGTCTTATCAACAGTTATCTTTAGTGTGTCCGACCGTGGAGCATTTTGTGCACCAGACATCCTGATTCTTGAGGTTCAGCTCTTTCAATGATTTCTGCATGATTTCTAGATATTCTTCCAATCTAGTATCAACGGGATATGCTGGGAAATCTTAGTCCATCTCTACTTGCAGAGCTTTGGTAAGTGCATCTTCATATGTTTTAAAAGTATACAAGCTTATGTGCTGCTGGATTTTCCGTGATATACCTACAAGAAACCACTGAATTAATAATTGTTTTTCGATTACATAGTCTAGTTGGCTAAGGAGGTCCTTCCATCGTTTGTCTTATTCTCAGATAGACTCTGCTGGCTTCTGAGATGTTGTTTTCAATTTTTTGGCTGTAGATGTTTTTTGTCTAGAGTTTTAAAGAAAGACAAGAATTGTGTTTTAATGTATGCTTTAGATGCTTGGGGAGTTCTCTCGATATAGGTCATGTATTAATTTAGTGCTCTTTTCCTCAAGGAATCGGCGCACTGTTCCATCTGTCGTTCTTCGATCCTAACTTGATTTTCCTCCCATATTGACTCACAGACGAACCAATGTCATATAGGGTCTTCGTCACCCTCGTATAGAGGGATATGTTCTGATCCATGACCCATGTCGGTATCATTTTCGTTGTCTCCTCCAGGGGGTGGCAGTGGTGGGGGCGGTGGTGGTGGTAGTGGGATATTTTGTTTGTCTTCTTGTGTAGAACTGTTGTCGACGAAACTTTCATTCCTGTCATTCATTTTATTTGTCATTTCTTCTCTGAAAAGCAGTTGATTCAAGTTGAATTCTCTTGTCGATGTCCAACTACACTGATTTTTCTGTAGGTTTGACTGTTCCGTATTTTGCAAAGCTATGTTTGGAAAAGGGGGTGCTCCTTCATGTGTCGGGTAAAGCAAGTGGATACTTCGGTTGGAAGGGTACGCCTGAATTGTTACCCAATTTCCTTCCTCCTGTCGATGGATCACTATATGATTATCATCATTTACCTCATCATCCGGTCAGCTCCATATACCAAACTCACTAGCTCTTAGTCGTAGGTATTCTTCGAGAGCTTCTCGTTGCTCTATCCACAAGTATTCTTCCATGGGTGATGCTTCTTCATCTACGCCTTCTTCCTGTCGGTCATGACCCAAATTTGGTGGATTTCTTTCTTGGTCTGTCACCCTAGTAGGCATCCCTCTTTGTAGGGATATATCCTGTTCTCTTCTCTCTTCCCTTATTTTCAGCCTCTTCTCTCTTTCTACTCTCTCTAAATCAGCCATACCTTTGTGTGTCACTGTTTGTTCGATTTGTTTTTTAGGTTGACTTTTCATTGCTGGTGATGGTATTTTCTTTATTTGACTAGAATCCTTCTTACTTTACCCCGACACATGCCCAGCTACCCCCCCCTAGCCTACTCGATGCTTTAGAAATCTCGGATAGTTCTATTTCCACTTCTTCTGTTTCTCTGCCCAGTTAGAATTTGGTGGTGGCTCATGTAGTGATGGAAGAGGTTATACGATATGGCCCGCTCCCTTTTCTATTAGGAATTTGAACAAAAGGGTCGGTAAGGAGCAAAGGAAATTCTCCGTGAGGTCTGTATAAAATATTTTCTAGACGCTTTCGACCGAATTTCTTTCTTCCATGGCTTGTTCCTCGCAGAATTCGTCTGTGATCTTTTCAAACCACTCGGACAGGTTTGTTCATCCCCCTTAGATTAGTTTCTCTAGTAGCTCTTGGTCCTTAGTTGCTTCCATATTTTTCATCCAGAAATTTTTTCAAAAGCTGAGGTACCGATTCTACAAACTTATTATGTGTTTCAATGAAGAATTTTTCCTTCGCCTAAGCAATGGTCAATTTGTTTCTCCTTGTGTAGTTCTACAAATAATTTGCTATCTTACGCTCCCATCAGTTCTTAATATCTTGTTCTGATATCATCTACTTATGGTCATTACGTTCGTATATGTACTACCGGAAACAGACCCAATGTTGTAATCTCACATATTACAGAGGGTTACCAATAATACACATGGAATCATGTAGACATAACAGGCACAAGAGACAAGAACATAGATAAGGAAGTAACAGATTATATTATAACATGAGGGTCCATACATACACAGAACTGAACAGAGTTTTCATCTGGCTCACAGCCTAATATATATGATTACAAAATAGTTACATATAACTACCTGTCGGTTTTTTCAACCGACGTGACCTCATGCGGCCGACCTAATCTCTAATTAGTCAGCTACTCTACTAATCGGCTCACCTACTAGCTCCTCCAACACAAAGGAATAAAAAAAAAAAAAAAATCACACTACAAAAGTGCAAAAAACCATACTATTTTTCCTTTCTACATATCTATAAATATATTTTAATGGATCAATCGTACAAACCATACACCCAATACTAAATTTCCCCACGAAACTACTTGATTTCAGAGCTTTTACTAAGACAATTTTTCAATATCTAAACTTAAAAAGTACATTCATGCTAAACACGCACTATCAGACCTATCAATGAGAAGAAAAGAAGGCTGACAAAACCCAAACAAAAGAAAAATTTTCAAAAGAAATATCCTAAAGTTAGAGATGGCCTACCTCGGCTCACTCTGCAGGGTGGAACCAGGTGTTGTACAGTTGTCGACGATTTTTTCTTCCTCATGAACATCGTCAACGACACTTCTTGATTATGAAATAAGGCATCTGTGACACTCCTTGGCAATGGGAAAGGGGGCTAGGGACAATCCAGTGCTCTTTCAAATACACCCAGGTCCGTCGCGGATCTAGAAAGACAAAAGAAACAAATAGCCTTTAGAGTAATCAATTGTAAATCAAACTGGAATTGTGGTAAGTGTTGACACAAATCAAAGAAGGAAAATAGGGTTGAAATAAGATGGATCTCTCACCTTATATCCTTGAGTGACAGAGAGAAAAACTTTGAAAGCTTGTAATCAAAAGAAAAATCAAAAGTCATAGATTTGATTAGTGATCCCCAGTATGGTCGCCAATTTTGTTATCAAAAATTCTCAATCAATGTGGACAAATATTGTTTCTCTAGTCTATATTGGGAAAATCTAGAACAAAAAGTCAAAGTGATGCATCCTTGTTGGGATGCGCACATTAACGGCTCTTAAAGTGGATAATTCCGTAAGTTTGGACTCAAAATAGTCTTAGGGGTGTCGGGGTAAGTCAAAACCCCTTTTTGTAATAAACCCATGGTTTAAATCCAGGGTTTAGGGTTTTTTGGGTGCCTATGGTCTGAAGCCATGGTTTTGTAAAAATGCGCAGTATAAATAAGCGCTTATGTAAAGAAGAGAGGTTAGGATTTTGATGAAAAGAAAGATTAAGGAAAAGTAAGGTTGATTTTGTAAGGAAAGGATAAGTCCCAGCTGTGTGCGTGGACGACCTTTGCAGCTGTGTGCGCAGAGGGTTTGTAAGAAGAGAAAGGAAGATCTGCAGCTGTGTGCGCAGAAGCCTGCTGCTGTGTGCGTGGCTGTTAAGGACTGAAGGGATCTGCAGCTGAGTGCGCAGATCAACTGTGGTTTTGAGGAAAGAGGAATAAAACACAGTTTGTGGACGTAGCCCCTACACTGGGGGTGAACCACGTTATATTTGGTGTCGTGGTTTTATTGTGTTGTTTTTGTTTCTGTTATTTTCATGCATTAAACTGAATACATCTGATAACATAAGATCACTACTAGTAATAAACTTCGCTGTGAATTCCCTGTAGTGGGTTATGCAAGTCTAGTTTGTTTATTATGCTGCGAAGTTATATGTGAATGAATGATAAAGTTTACAAGTGTTGATTAATAATTGCTTTGAAGGTTAAGGTACAATAATACCCCTCCCTGCATGCAGAAACCTGATTCTGCGGCACCCCATTGCTGTTTCGGGTGAGACTGCAACCTGCACGCAGGTTGTTGCCGAAAGGGCCAACACGGTGGGTCTTTTGTTGGTGCGACGTATAAGAATTAACTCGGGTCTGCCCTATTGCCCAACAAATTGGTTCCGTTGCCGGTTGAACTCGGTATCTGCTCAGAGGGGTTTATATTGTACCTCAGGGGCTATGATCTGGCGGCCCTCTGTGAAGGAAATCGGCGATTGGTTTGATGAGACCTGTCTGAAATTCGCGCAGCAAGAGAATACGAATCCGTGTCGAAGCACAAGGGACTTTTTACAAAGGTATGTTTTTTGTGATGCTTATGAAATTTTCTTTGGTACTATCCACATAGAGTTGCACCAGTGGTTGTCTAGGTTAACAGAGAGGAGGACGAACTTTCAAGCTCGACCGATTCCTGTGTGGACCCCCGCAAGGGTCAATCTTGTGCAACACGTGAACAACAAGGTCTCCCGCGTTGTTGACTTCTGGACGACGCGCACATTGGAAGCCTTCGTGACAGATTTTTCCATTGACACGAGCACGTCTTTCAGTGAGGCTGAGCGGCAGTTTTTCAAAGGCCCTCGTGGTAAGTTTTTAAATTCCTTAAGCTTGAAGATTAAAATGTTATTGGTTGAAAAGGGTATATTATTATTTGAATCAGACTCTTAGCTTAGCAGTACTAACATATGTTTGCAAGTGAGAATATTTTCGACGAGCGAAGTGGGTTGCTTCGACACGGAAAAAGGTATAAGAGCGATTTTGGTTCCTACTCCTTAGGTCAGGCTCCTGTGTCCACTGCTGTAAACCCTGAAAATCCAAATTCCGGAGGAAACCCCTCGGTTGAAAACCCCCCGGTCACCCCGCAACGCCCCCCTGCGACCCCTGAGAACCCCTCGTAGTCTGACAGTCAACCAAGTCCGAGTATTCCGGCCACAGGCCAGTCTACCCCCGTTAATCCCCCTCTCAACCCTTCCAGAAACCCTATGGCCCACCTTGTTGATGATATTAAACTCCCCATATTTAAAGGCACGGGATCCAAGGACCCAGAACAATTCTGGTTTCTCTGCGAAGCAGTATGGGCCGCGAAGAAAATTACAGACCCGGATGTGCGAACCGCGCAGCTCATTACTTCCTTTCGGGACCGGGCTCTGACATGGTTCATGAAATTTTCCAGCACTAAGAGCCCTACTTTAGGCGAGATCAAGGCAGCCATCATCAAAGACTTTAAGAAGCCTAAATCGAAGTCGCAGAGCATCACTGAACTCAAGGAGATTCAACAGCGACGCGGCGAATCAGTGTGGGACTTTGATCAGATATTCAAAGTTCTACTGGATCAGGTCAGCTTTACTATTAGTCCGGCGCAGCACAAGGAATGGTTTATTGCAGCATTATTACCCCATATCATAACTCCACTCATGCAGCAGAAGGTTGCTGACCAGCCGGAAGCTTTGGAAATCGCCATGAAACTAGAAATTGCCCCTGCTGGAGATGACTCTGGTATTGCCCAAATCCAAGCGCAGCTAGCCGCGATGGCCCTAGAACTTTGCGAGATGAAAAATGGAAAACCTGATCGCGAAGAGGTTTGGTGTACGCAATGTCGGACCGAAGGTCACGACAAGGAACGGTGCCCTCTGGTAAACAAGTACATGCAGACAGGTGCACCGAATCCCTTTCCACCACAAGTTCTCTACTGTGAACTCTGCCAAGTGACAGGTCAGCACCGACCTGAGAAATGTTACCTGCTGCAACGGTATGGACCGGGACCTAAGAACCCCTACTGTAATTTCTGCAAATCGGTAGGCCATAATGAAGAGGAGTGCCGCACCTATGATGCTTACCGGGTGCACACGGAAGGCCCAAGTAATGCTAGTTATGGTTACCAGAGGGGTGGCCCTGGACGAGGTACTTCTGGAGGCCGTGGTGGCATGGCAGGGTGAGGCCGAAGCCACTTCGTATGTTACAATTGTAATCAGACTGGCCATTTGGCTCGCGACTGTTGGAACCCCACTACGACGTGTCGGTACTGCCACGCAGTAGATCATGTGATTGAGCAGTGCCCCTAGTTGATAGCTAAGATTCAAGCACGACCGACTACCCCTACTCAGAACCTCCAGATGATTTCTGTGGAGCCCCGCCCTGCGGCGGCCATCAATGTTGTTACAAGAAGTGGACTTACGACACACATCCAAAATATGCCAAACCGAACCGCCGAAGTTCTAGTTCGTAAGGCTCCTGAGAAAATCCCTGCATTTGACATCACCAGAGAGAAAGAGACATTTATAGAATCCAAGCAAGATTTTGCCGGCCCTAGCCCACCCAGTGCGCCTACGCAGCCGCAGTCGCCACCTCGCGGAGTGTCGCTGGATAAAGTAAGTATATTGTCCACCTTTCTACAAATTTGCCTCAAACTTTTAAGAAATCAAGATGCCCTGGATGAGCTGCAGAACATCATCGCTTCCTGCGAATCTCTGCACAGCTGTGGTCGGGACAAAATTGTTCATCGAGTCAGCAGGACTGGTCGGGAAATGCGATTGGATGCCCAGATAGGGGCATATGATATGACCGATGTTATCCTGGACTTAGGTTCTGATGTAAATGTCTTAACCAAACAAACTTGGGAACACATGGAGAAAACGACCCTTGCCTGGTCCCCTATACAGCTGAGGCTAGCCAACCAACAAAAGATCGTACCTTTGGGAAGATTCTTGGATCTCCAAATAGATATTGATGGAGTCAGCACCTTCGCGGACTTCAAAGTAATTGAGATCATCGATGACAGCAACCCTTACCCGGCCCTGTTAGGAATTGAATGGGCAATGGCAAATGCCACAGTCATTAATCTAAAGAAGAGGCAGATGGTCTTCGAAGGCAAGGACTTCCGGGTCATCCTGCCCCTGGATCCTTCACAAGGGGAATGGTACACAGAACCACTCCGACACGAGGATAAAGCAGATGTGGAACATATTTCTACCATCACCACACATGAAGAAGGTTATGAGGATCCTCCGGCCGCAGGGTGGGAGTCTGGCAGCTCCTGTATGACGGACTCTGAAGAGGAATTAGAAAGCTGGCAAAACCGATTATCTGAGCACCAGGCGTGCAGCAAGGTCTCTCCTACCAAGTCCCTGAGATGGGTCGGCTCAGAACCTAGACCTATACCTGTGTATGATGGTTCAGTGGATCCCGAACCATTCATTGTACAATTCTCAGAGCAGATATCTCACCCACAGAAAATGGAGGCCCTGGAGTCAGCATTCAGAGCCACCGCAGTCCGATGGTGGACGACCCATAAGAAGCAGATCCCCACTTGGGAAGTATGTCAGAATCTCCTTCGCCTAAGGTTCCGGGACCAGTTGGAGAAGACGTGCATCTAGTTCCATGGAAAAACTTGCCCCCAGGTCCACCTAGGTCAATGCTACGAAGCATGGAAGTACGTATCTCAGGATGAGTGGGTACATCGATTTGTGCACACCCTGGGACCATTAGTGAAGCACTGGTACGAGGAGGCCAAACTTCGCCAAGATACTGTAAGTTGGGACGCTCTTGTTCATAATTTTGTCAACACGTTCTCTACTAAGGATGTCTGTCCAGCCTTAGATACAGCTATCCGTCTTATCCATACTAAGGTATTTAATGAACAAGGAGTAACAGAAAACCACCCTGATTGGGCCACCCAAGAAGCCCTCGCAGTCGAATGTTATAACTTCACAGTCGATGAGGAGGAGGACCTGCGCCGTCTTGATATCCCTGATTCAGAAGGATGCTGCGATGTGCATCCACCGGCAGTCGAAGTTCCTGAAGTGACGCAACCCTTGAAGATGCGCACAGTTAACATTAGATCCGATGCACAGCCTAAGTTTGCTACCATTGGCGACTATTGGGATGATGAGATGGTAAGCAAGGTAACTCAACTCCTCCATGAATACCAAGATCTTTTTCCCACAAAGTTCTCTGAAATGAAAGGTATCCTAGGCGATATCGGTGTAATGAAGATCCCCCTGAAGCCTGATGCGAAGCCGGTGAAGCAACGCCCTTCTAGATTAAATCCCAAATACAAGGAAAAGGTTAAGCTGGAATTGGATAAGATGCTTGCTGCAGGAATAATCGAACCTATCGAAGAATCTGAGTGGGTCAGTCCTATGGTCGTTCAAGAGAAGAAAACTAAGGGTGAAATTCGAATCTGTGTCGATCTAAGGAAACTCAATGATGCCTGTCTGCATGACCCTTTTCCTACCCCCTTTACAGATGAAGTACTCGACAATGTCGGAGGTCAGGAAGTATACTCCTTTACCGATGGTTTTTTTGGTTATCATCAGATCCGAATTGCTCCAGAGGACCGACACAAGACGACCTTTGCTACTGAAATGGGATCCTTTCAGTACACTGTCATGCCCTTCGGATTGAAGAATGCACCTACTATATTTTCCCGAGTAGTCATCTCCGCTTTTAAGGAATATATACATAAATTCTTAGAGGTTTACTTTGATGATTGGACTATTTTTGGGCTAGTAAAAGACCACATAACTAGCTTGAGACTTATGCTGGACAAATGCAGACAGCACCAAATCTCGTTGAACTTAAAAAAGTGCATCTTCTGTGCACCCTTTGGTATTCTACTGGGTCATGTGGTCTGTAAGCAAGGATTGATGATGGACCCTACGAATATCGCTATTATTGTGAACTTGCCACCCCCGAAGTCCGTCAAACAACTTCGCACGACCCTTGGTCACACCGGTTACTACAGGAAATTTATCCAAGGATATGCCAAGATTACTGCCCCAATGGAAAGGCAGCTGAAGAAAGATGTTAAGTTCGAATGGACACCAGAATTCCAAGCAAGCCTCGACATTCTGAAAGAAAAAATGGTCACTGCCCCTATCCTAGTATTCCCTGATTGGAACAAGGAGTTTCATGTGCATGTTGACGCATCCTCTATTGCTTTAGGTACTGTGCTCGCTCAGCCAGGTGCAGGTAATATCAATCACCCTATCTCTTTTGCCAGCAGAAAGTTGTCTACAACAGAGAAAAATTACACCACGACAGAACGCGAAGGTCTTGCTATGGTATATGCATTACAAAAATTTCGCCATTATCTACTAGGCTCTCATTTTAAGATGTTTACTGACCACTCTGCTTTGAAGTACTTGGTTAATAAACCTGTGCTAGGTGGAAGAATATGCAGGTGGTTAATTCTATTTCAGGAATATGATTTCGAGATCATTGTTAAGCCTGGAAGACTTAACCTAGGGCCTGACCATTTGTCAAGGCTAGAGTCAGGCGAAGAACCTACCAATTTGGACGAAGGCCTCCCCGATGCCCCAGCCTTTTATATTCAGATAGTTGATGAATATTTCTGGGATATTGCTCAGTATTTGTCTACAGGTCTCCCCCCTCCCGAAATGACTACACAACAGAAGAAGCAGTTGGTGGTTCGAGCCGCGGACTTCACTTTAATAGCAGGACAGCTGTACAAAATGGGACCAGACGAGATACTGCGCAGATGTGTTTTGGATCATGAAAAACCTCTAATATTGGCTGAAGCACACTCTAGCGCAGCAAGAGGTCACTATGCAGGCAAGGCCATAGCGCAGAAGATTTTAACAGCCGGCTTATGGTGGCCCACACTTCACAAAGATGCAAGAGAATATTGCCACAGCTGCGACATCTGTCAAAGGACAGGTAAACCATCTAGGAGGGATGAAATGCCCCTAGATCCACAAGTAACATTATAGGCCTTTGACAAATGGGCTATTGATTTTGTTGGTCCTATCAACCCCCCTGCGAAGAAATCAGGAGCCTGATACATCATTACAGCAACTGATTATCTTACCCGTTGGGCCGAAGCTCAACCAGTCAAGACCTGTAGCGCTGCTACTGCGGTGAGGTTCATCTTCGACAACATTTTATCCAGATTTGGGTGTCCCAAAGTTATTATGAGTGATCAGGGATCACATTTCCTAAACAGGACTATTGAAGTATTGACTGAATAATTTCAGGTGTATCATCAAAAGAGCACCGCATATCACCCACAAGCCAACGGGACTGTCGAAGCTTTTAACAAAATCCTTGAGCACGCCTTGACAAAGGTTTGTAACGCTAACAGGAATGATTGGGATATTCGAATTCCAGCAGTGCTATGGGCTTACAGAACCACTTGCAAAAAGTTGACAGGCCATACACCCTTTCGACTAGTTTATGGGCAAGAAGCTGTCATGCCCATGGAATACGTTGTTCCTAGCCTCCAGATATCTGCTTTCACCAAGATGGATGACCCAGCCATAATTATAGAGAGACTAAAGCAGATATTAGAACTTGAAGAGGATAGATTTATCTCAGGTTTCCAACAACAGGTACAGAAAGCTCAAGAAAAAGCATGGCATGACAGACATATCAAGAAGAAACATTTTCAGCAGGGTGATCTTGTGCTTCTTTATGACAGCAAATTCATGAAGTTCCCAGGAAATTTTAAGACACATTGGAAAGGACCATATATAGTGCAGAAAGTTACTGATGGGGGCGCAGTTCAGCTAGCTAAGTTAAATGGTGAGCTCTTTCCCTCTATGGTAAACGGAAGTCGCTTAAAAAAGTACACGGACAGGCCAGGTACTCAGGATAGGAGATAGTACCAAACAAAAGAGCGAAGATAGCATGATGGAATATCGTAGCATGTTCTGTCTGAAGGATGAGAAGCTACAGGTTGATCCCAGGTCGCAGGGCCATACTGTGTTAAAGTCGAAGGTTATTGTTGTGTCGAAGGATCCAACGTATGTCGCAACATCAAATGTGACAGATAAGACATAATGCATTTGGCGGCGCTGGCATGAGAGCTGCTTTTATTACTTGTCATAATGAGAAAATCCGGCGCTACATGGAGAATATTTCCGGCACTTCATCAGATTTGGCACCATCACTGCACTATGATGACAAATTCCGCCTCGGGATTCTATAAGAAGCTATCTCGACCGGTGTTTCCGCCGTATGCACATCTGAGAGACATTCCGCCCGAACCATGTCGAATGACTGTAAAGTTCAAGAGCTGGTATGAGAAGCAAGGGACAGAGGTCTGCAGCACCTTCTAAGTATTCCGCCAATACAGCCCCACTGGCTAGGTGCACTGGCAGGCAGGAGTTTGATCTAAATTTGCAAGGACAGACCGAAGTTTGCTCTAACATAGAGCAACGAAGGGCATGAGGCCTCGTAGAAAGCATATGGGGAATTCTGCTATGCAGTCCTTCGGCGTAGCCGAACCTCGGTCGCTTTATTCTTTCCACAGTGTGACATGCAATCCCAGGGGACCCCAAGTTGTGGATGGTCAAACATCGGCAATTGGAGCGAAGGATAGTGTTGTAAAGGGCGCGCGACGACCTTCATCACCAAAACTTCTGTAGGCAGCCCACGGCACTTGGGAAAGCTCAGCAAGCAGTACACTAGACTCCGTCAGTAGGATTTTGCCACTTGAGAGACTGAAGAGTGTCCCGGGACGGGCCACTAGTGAGTCTTAGGGGCCTATTGGGATGCGCACCTTAACAGCTCTTAAAGTGGATAATTCCATAAGTTTGGACTCAAAATAGTCTTAGGGGTGTCAGGGTAAGTCAAAACCCCTTTTTGTAATAAACCCATGGTTTAAATCCAGGGTTTAGGGTTTTTTGGGTGCCCATGGTCTGAAGCCATGGTTTTGTAAAAATGCGCAGTATAAATAAGCGCTTATGTAAAGAAGAGAGGTTAGGCTTTTGATGAAAAGAAAGATTAAGGCAAAGTAAGGTTGATTTTGTAAGGAAAGGATAAGTCCCAACTGTGTGCGTGGACGACCTCTGCAGCTGTGTGCGCAGAGGGTTTGTAAGAAGAGAAAGGAAGGTCTGCAGCTGTGTGCGCAGAAGCCTGCTGCTGTGTGCGCGGCTGTTAAGGACTGAAGGGATCTGCAGCTGAGTGCGCATATCAACTATGGTTTTGAGGAAAGAGGAATAAAATGCAGTTTGTGGACGTAGCCCCTAAACTGGGGGTGAACCACGTTATATTTGGTGTCGTGGTTTTATTGTGTTGTTTCTGTTTCTGTTATTTTCATGCATTAAACTGAATACATCTGATAACATAAGATCACTGCTAGTAATAAGCTTCGCTGTGAATTCCCTGTAGTGGGTTATGCAAGTCTAGTTTGTTTATTATGCTGTGAAGTTATATGTGAATGAATGATAAAGTTTACAAGTGTTGATTAATAATTGCTTTGAAGGTTAAGGTACAATAATACCCCTCCCTGCATGCAGAAACCTGATTCTGCGGCACCCCATTGCTGTTTCGGGTGAGACTGCAACCTGCACGCAGGTTGTTGCCGAAAGGGCCAACACGGTGGGTCTTTTGTTGGTGCGACGTATAAGAATTAACTCGGGTCTGCCCTATTGCCCGACAATCCTTTTCCTATATCATGAAACTACTTGAATGCGAAGCTTTCTTACCTTAACGATGAAGGTGAGCCTTTCCTTGTATTTCTCTTATGGTCAGTTGTACCTACAAAATAAGGTGAAGAACAAGATACAATAGTCAAAGCAGCAAGGCAATTCAACGATCTATACTAATAGTGAAGCAAAAAGGTAACGAACAATCAATATTAACACAAATCATTCATGGAAAAGAGGAACATGTTTATATTAATAATATAAGAGAATAAATCCACAACCAAATCCTTGACATTAAAGCCTTGTTCTCACAATGCCTTTGGCATCACTTTCACACACACTCTACAAGATTTACAAGCCTCACTCACAACTACACTCTTTGCCTCCTATACTAGCAGTGATTCCAGCAGCATAATGGTGCTCTCTTTGTTCTCTTACCTCCCCCTATCCATCAAGGGAAGCTCGTATATATAGGCCAAAGGAATCCCAAAGGGGTTGAGATCTTATGGGAGGAAGGTGAGGAATGATCCCTAGAATCTAGGGGCATGAATACCACATACTCCAAGTAGTTGGGATAAGCCTCCACGAGGACTTTCATTTAGAAGGTTCTTGAAATATTCTCTTTTTACCTTTTTGACAGTGTTGACGCTCCTTATACATGGGCAAGTTGTGTTGATGCTCTTTTTCTTGAGGAAAAAAGTGTCATCGGTGCACTATATTAGTAGCAAAGAGGCATCAAACATGTCTGGTTCCCTATGTCAAGAGGCAAGGTGCATCAAACCTCCTAGAATTGGGCAAAAGTGTCTTTACAAGATGTTTTGGTCATATCACTTCAGTTGTTTGAGGATAAAAACCAATTTTAGGTGTAATAATACTCGCTACTTTGCATATGATAAACAAACACAATGGTTCAAGTGGATTCCCTTGGCATAATGGTGGTACAACACATATTTCCATACTTCAGCAAAATTGTCACCATTTATGGAACTTTATGGCTATTGTCCTCCTTAAATCACAACATCCTTAAAAGGTAATGATAAGGTTCAAGTAGTGGAGGGTCACATAGAGCACCAACAAGAGGTTTTCTAACTATTGAAAGATAACTTGGCTATAACACAAAATATGATGAAACAACAAGCATATTAACATCATAGTGAAAGGAAAAATGAAGTAGGCAATTGAGTATTTTTTAGGCTACAACCAATAACAAACAAATGCCCTTCAAGAAACAAAAGAAATACAACAAATTGGCACCCAAGTACTGTGGTCCCTATAAATTGATGTATACGATTAGGAGTATGGATTAAAAATTGGAGTTTCCTCCATCTACATGTGTACATCCAGTATTTTTTGTTTCTTTCCTAAAAAAATTAATCCTTTACATAAGGATAAAGAAACCGCAAAATCGAACAATAACTCAGTACCCCATCAAGTGGAAGAACTTTCCAATAGAAGAGGTGACATGGGAAGATGATTTCTTCATGCAGAAACATCCATATTTAATCAAATTCCAAGGACAAAACTTGTTTGAAGGGGAGGGGAATGTTAAGCCCTATATATTGTGACATTACATTTATATTATTAGATTAGTATTGTCTTTACTAGTTGGTTAGGACCTTAATTGTAATTGTACCATTTATCTCCTACACACACGTAGACACCAAGGATACCTAGTTTTAGTATAATCTCATCTTACCTTGCAGCGTTTGGCACATAGCATGAGGAGTTTTCCCCCTTGAAGAGGATTCTTATTCATATTTTTATTTCATTCTCAAGGCAATGGATTACTCTTTATTTCTATTTTTATGTTATTTTGGTAAATTGATACATAATATACTACTTGGCCTCAACTTATGCTTAGAGGAAGAATCACTTAATCAACTAGAATTCAACTTGTTTTCATATCTAAGGAAGTCATACTACCTAGTATTACCTCATTGTTCGAGGACAAACCATTTCAAAGGGGGTGGGCATGTTATCATTGTACCTATAGCCCCATATATCTTGCCATTTTTAGTATGTAATTGATGCATATGTATGGCCATAAATTAAACATTATGTAAGTGGGGATGTATCTTCACTTAGTTAAATAATATCCTTATTCCCCCTAAAGGTAACTTGGGCCACAAGTTATGTTTTTATTGAAAACTAGGTCCATTATATATAGTAATGGTTAGAAGCATCTATAGGAAACAAACTCCTTTATAAATATGTATTAAATTCAAGAGGAAGAAATATGTGTCCAAGTTATCAAATCATGCCTCCTCTTCTCTTTCTCAAAGGAGCAACCAAGAAAAGAAACTAAGAGCATAGAGGTTGGATTTTAAGTCATCAATACATCAATGTCTACATCACACTCCTTGGTAGGGAAAAATCATTTCTAGAATCTACATGTGTAGATTCATTTGACCCTTTATTTTTTCTACCTAGTGGGTATTAATTACATAGTCCTTCCACCATGTCGAGTTTTAATGAATTTTTTGGTCAAATCCTTGATTTTGGACACAGTGAGAAATACCCATTGACCCCTATATACTAAGAAATATAGTGCTTTCAGGAGAGGTAGGTGCGGGAGGAATAATATTTGATCTCATAGGAAATATAGTTGATTACCTGCTTGGGAATTGGGAATAAAATATAATAACGAAGTAGAGTGGTTGGCTCTTTTTCATGGGTTTGAAATCATTACCAAGCTAGATATAAACAAAATAGCTATAATAGGAGACTGAAGGCAACTTATATAGAATATGCGTAATGTGTATGAAAATGAAACATCATATGCAAAAGAATTTATAGAAGGATCTCACACCTCAATTCCCATAAAGAAATAATCTATTACCACATCCTTCAGGAAAATAATGAAAAATTCGACACCCTTTCCAACAAGGGAGCTATAGTGGATCTTGGTTCGGTGATTTATTTCAATGGTGAGCATAAGACCCACCATGTTCCATGAACTTATCATTAAAAGGGACCCTATAACCCTTTTCCAAGTTAAGGGCCCTTGGATAATGCATAAACAATACTGACATTCTCATAGTGGCCTGAGTACGCGTGGAAGGTTTTAGGTACGAGCCCATGTGATTTATGGTAATGGAATTAACACTCATGGGATGAAGCTTTCACTTTCACTCCATGTTCTTGTCTCTCCCGCATGAAAAATGGATGCAAAGAAGTTTAACATTTTGTGAGGTAGCTAGAGCTTTCTACAACAAGTTGGAAGCGACAGGAATGTATGCAACGAGGTAATTGTTCTGAAGCTTTCAAGTTTGATAAATCCCTTTCATTTGGGTTTGTTGGGGGCAATAATAGATATGGAGATAGAGAAGAACACAAAAAAGGGATGGTTATAAGGTATTAACAGTCTTAAGGACATGTTTGAATATTTCAAGGTTCACTTGAGGAATGTTTTTTAGGCGATTTGTACTTGACTTAGTAAAAAGTAGGATAGTTCCACAAATGTGGGGTATGTTTTAAGACAACTATCATGTCAATATTAACGGATAGATGACCTGGATAGGGACATTAAGGATTTTATGGGAAATGTTTGTATAATTGTGGAAGATATGCAAAATATGGTGAATATAACATAATGCATCCATTGTCAGGAGACAATAGTCGACGGAGTGCAACCAATGGAAGAAGTGTCAGTATCAAAGTTGATTCCAAGCATGGAAGGAAAGAAAAATAAGTAGTCATGTTTTCTCGGGTTTTTTGTATATTTTTGTTTGTATATTGTTAAATTCTCAGTTTATAAGGGTTTATCCCTCCTCTAGTATGGTAAAATATAAGAAGAAAACCAAAAAAATTTCTAAATATCTAATAGTTTTAGTTATAGTTTTCTCAATCATAGTAAATGCAGAATACAGTAAGGTTTTTTGTAATATCTTTATCTGGTTATTCTCAACCAATAGAAAATAACTCCATTGGAAATAATAAATAATATTGAATATGAATTAATGAGATATGATTACATTACAATTTGATTGACCATTTAAATATGGTCTTATGTTCCATTTCAATGGAAAGGTGCATCTTTATATTTTCAATTCATTACATATAAAATTTATTTAATATTTGTTAAATTACTTTTCTTTTATTATTTCATTATTTTTTTATTGATATACTTATATATTGTTTGTTTATTACATTGCCTTCCGGTTCAGGATAATTGTGCTCAAAGAATACCTTATAAAACTCCTTTATAATTTAAAAATAGTAAGTAAAACAATGGACTATTTCATAAAACCATGTGTGGTTTGATGAATTCTATTATTTAAAAAAAAATCTTTCTCTTGTGGATAATTAATTTTTCCCACTTCTTCTTTGTAATATTGTTTTTCTTACCTCTTGGTCTCTTATTCATATTTGGAGTGGAATGAATACTTATTTAATGAAATTCAAATGGCCAAGGATGATTTTTGTTCAAAACTCAATTTTTACCAGATAAACCCTAAATATGGATGGATAAGCCACTGTGAGGTCAAAGACCTAAATTCAAGGAAACCTTGACAATTTCGTCTATGAGCCAGAACTAGATTCGCCCTTATACCAATGTAAGACATATATCTAGATATTCTCAACCAATAAAAAATAACTCCATTGTAAAGAATAAATAATATTGAATATGAATTAATGGGATATGATTACGGACCTTTGATTCAAAGTAGCAATATGAGAGGGCGAGTCTGATCGTTAATGATGGAGCTCATGAAGGTTTTTACATCACATAGGTATGGCTCTGGAGGGCTCATACCTGTAAGTTGCACACCCTAGCTAGGCAGAACAACCTCATCCTCATGCATTGGAAAGTGAAGGAAATCTATGGGGGAACCCAAGGGGGGGATCCCAACCCCTCCCAATTTGAAACCCTAGAAAACAAAGAAACAAATCCACTGGTTGCATCCAATTCAAAAATGGCTAGTAGCATAAAGGAATATGGAAAACAAAATCAAGGATCGACATCCACGGTAAACATAATAAAATGCATCCCGAAAGCGAAGGAAATCCCCACCTTGCAAATCCATACTGAAGGCCTTTGTGCACACATTCAACACACAAATTATCATGCTCTTATTGGAAATTCATTTGCATCTGGCCCTCAAAGAAAGCCCTCATGTGGTGGATCAATGTACCCTGGAAACCTCAAGCACATTTTGATCTTCACCTAGGCGCAAAAGGATTTTTTACGGTGGTTTTTCTAAATCTTGAGGATAGAAATTGAATCTTTGAGGGACGGTCGTACTTCTTCAACTCTGTTAGCCTCTTTTTGAAACCCTATAAGGAAATATTTAGCATAGAAAAAAGAGGATATGACTTTTGTCTTAATCTGGATCAAGTTATACTCCCTTCCCTATAATATTGGCATGAAAGCATACTAGAATATCTGAGAAGCACAATAGGGGAATTTGTAAAGATAGCAGAGTAGGAAAAAAAAATGAGATACACCTCGTATGCTCACATCTGTGTTTACAGGGATATAACGAAGGACCTACCAAAAGGGATCAATCTAAGTTAGGACGATGAGGACTGGTTCCAACTTCTCGACTATGAACATGGTCACATGCAAGAATTGTCATGAACATAGTCACATGTTCAAGGAATTCCTAGAGGAAAATATGAATGCCCAGCATAAAGGAAGAGATGTCAAGGATGTTGATGGATTTACCAAGGTTTCCAGGAAAAAAATATGACAAAGAAGAATCAAGGCCCAAAGGTAAGCAAAAAAACCATTTCCTCTAATACTCTTGATGTTTTACAACCTAAACAAACACATGATACCCAGAATAATGATGGACCAATCAAACCCACCAATAATAAGGAAGCGGATAAAGGAGGAAAGAAGCAACCCCCAAAACCAGCACAAGACATGGATCTAATGGAGGAAAACCAAGATGATATGGACATTGGAGATCTATATCTAGATGGATTGGAAAAGGCGTTTCAAGATCTCGAATAAGGAGTCATCCCCTCTCAATAGGTGTTCATACTCAAGGAGGCCATCATCAAAATCGGAAAACATAAAACCCTTTGGGTAGGAATTGAGAACCTGGGTGCCAAATTACATGAACCCATCAAGTAATCAGGAAATGAAAGGTGGGGAAGAAGAAGCTGCAATCAACAAAGGATCAAGGATATATGGGAGAAACTAGTTGCATCAGGGAAATTTCAAACCATAGAGGTTACTTTTTCCTTACCCTGCAAACCTTCCCAATGAAATTCACATCCTAGAACATCAAAGGCTCCAGTGCTCCTAAGAAAAACGACTGCTAAGACAAAAAATCACCACAGAAAAGGCCACGGATATGTTCATACAGGAAACCAAATTCTCTAAAGAAACTTTCAAATCCACTATGGAAAAAGTTTGGAAAGGTTGTGAGTCTATAGCTATCAATGCCAAGGGATCTGTTGGAGGCATTGGCATCATCTGGAAACCTCTAGAGATACACGTTTCTAACTTTTTGGCAACCCGCTTTACTATTTTTGGTGATTTTTACATCCTTGGGACCAGCCTCAGGGGTGTCCTCACCAACTTTTACGGACCCTTCTCACTAGCTCCTAAGTAATATTTCATTCATTCTCTGTAAATCCTAAGTAAATGGGTAGGAAAAAAGAACTGGATCCTAGGGGGTGACTTCAATCTCATCTGCAATCGCAAAGAAAAAAAGGAGGAATACTCTCCCTAAATGCGGCTAATACGGCCTTTAACACCCTGTCTAGTGACCTATCCCTAATATATATCAGCAATGCTGACAAGTTGTATACCTGGAACAAAAAATGCCCTAGGGATAGGCACATAGCATCTAGACTTGACCGCTTCTTAATCTCAGAATCCATACTCTCTAGATGTGTTGACATATCAGCCCCCATTCTCCAGGCCGCGGACTCGGACCACTAGCATGTTAGTCTCGACTGGGATATAGTAGGAGAACATCTAAGGAGGCCCTTCAAATTCAAAAAAAATTGGCTCACACATCCTGACTTTCATCCCTCCTACAATAGTGGTGGAGCGAATTCCATCCTCCCACTAGGACTCTCATGTACAAGTTTCAGCAAAAACTGAAATACATTAAAGAGAAAGTCAAATTATGCCAACAAAGAACATTTCGGAAACATCCAGCTATAGAAACAACAGATTGAAATCCAGCTAGATAATATCCAAAGAATTATCATGAAGGAGGGATGCAATGACTCCATAAAAAATGAAGAAAATGACCTGCATGAAGCCTTGGAGTCCAGAGACTTGTAAGAAGAAATCATTTGGAAAACCAAATCCAAGAATCTCTGGCTTAAGGAAGGGAAAAGAAACTCATATTTCTTCTTCAAAGCCACTCTGCAACACAGGAAAGACAACAAAAGTGTTTGTCTAAAAACTGAGAATGGCCCAGAGGTTGAGAAGAAGGAATATCTTGAACATACCCTAACCAATCACTTCAGGCATCTTATGGCAGAACCTGATATAGATAGAAGTGCAGAAATGGGGGAAATCCTTGACAACATGCCCTCCCTTATCACTCAAGAGAAAAACAAACTACTTCTTCAACCCATCGAGGTTACGGAACTTGAAGAAGCGGTGAAGAAGCTAAAGAATGACAAAGCCCCGGGCCTAGATGGATTCACAACTAATTTCTTCCATGCTTGTTGGCACACCATCAAAGAAGAGGCCTTATCCATTTTTGAAGACTCTAGGAAAACAGGGAAAATCCTGAAAGCTTTTAATTCAACGTTCCTCACTCTAATCCCCAAGTAAAATGGAGCGGACTCTATTGGTAAGTTTCGACCTATTTCCCTATGCAATGTAATTTTCAAAATCATTACTAAAACCATAGCTAACAAGCTCAAACCACTTCTTCACGCCCTCATATCAAAGGATCAATATGGATATGTTGAAGGCATACATATATTGAATGGTATCATTCTTTCTCATGAGATCATATATTCACTCAAAGCCACCAAAAAAGCATGAATGTTAATCAAGTTGGACCTATCAAAGGCCTTTGACTGCTCAATTGGGAATTCATGAAGCAGATGTTAAAAGCATTTGGATTTTGTGATTAGTAGGTCAACTGGATCCACACCCTTGTTTCTACCTCTTTTTTCTCCGTCATTGTCAATGGCACTCCCTCAAAATAATTTCAACCTTCTTGTGGCATCAGACAAGGAGACCCCCTCTCCCCTTCCTCTTTGTCCTCATGATGGAAGGATTATGACGCCTTCTCAAAGCCAAATTATAGAATCGGTAGCTCAAAGGCCTCTCACCTATCTAGTACTGGAGCCACAAACTCACCAATAATTCATGGATGACACCATGTTAATGGGTTACTCCTCGCTCCAAGAATCCAAATCCTTCAAAAAAAACCTCAACGCCTTCCTCTTGGCCAGTGGGCTTGACATCAATAAAGACAAATCCCAGATTTATTTTTTTAATACCTCTCATATTACCAAGCGATGAATCCTTTGTATCCTTGATTTCATAGAAGGATCTCTACCTGCTAAGTATCTAGGATCCCCTCTGACTGACTCCATAATACGAAAGATCTCTTGGAAATATCTCCTGGATAAACTGAATCAAAAACTCAACTGCTAGACCCTATGATCCCTTAACCTTTCTAATTGCCTTATCCTTGTCAAATTCATCCTGCAAACCATGCCCATGTATCTTTTCTCCACTCTAGATGTCATGAAACCATTATTAAAAAGCTCAGATAAATTCATCACACCTTCCTATTGGCAGGCACAGAAAATCACAAGAAGTGGTCTTTAGTAAATTGGAACACTCTTTGCACTACAAAGATAGATGATGGCCTCGGCCTGAGAGACCCTTCCATCAACAACCAAATTAGCAATGCCAAGATCTAGTGGAGATGGACCATGCACACCTCAAAACCCTGGGCTCTACTTTGGCATGCCAAATATGCTCCCACCTAGTCTAAATAAAACCTCATCCAATTCAACATCAATGTCAAAGGCTCTCAAATTTGGAACTTGGCTCATAACAATCAAAGCCTAATACAAAATTATAGCTTCTGGGAGGTGTGAAATGGTAATGCAGCGAACGTATTCCAAGACTCTTGGAACCAACAACGTCTACTATGAGAATACCACAACCTCAAAATTATGCAGGAACAACTCACTCACAGGAATGCCTCCAAGGTCAGTGACATGTGGAAAGAGGACACTGTGGGAGATCATTTCAAAAAATGGAAAGGTTACAACTAGTGACGTGCCATCAGTCCCATTGAATAGTATACAAATCTTCTGGGATGACCTCCAAACCAGGAAAATAAGAATCAGCAAGGACAATGATAGGACACCAAATGGAAAAATATTGGAAATCAAACCTCTGGCCCAAAATCTCTACCTTCCTACGGCTCCTGCTTCATAGGCACATTTTAACTTGGGAGAATCGACAAAAGAGAGGAAGTATTGGACCTTCTTAGTGATAATTTTGCAAAGATAATGGAGAAACCATCAATCAACTCTTGGACGAGTGCAAGTTTTCTGATAAAATATGGAAAGAGGGAGACAGAATCTTCATAAAATATGCTAGATTCAAAGGATGCTCGAATCTATCCATAGAAAAATGGCCTCACCAACCCTTCAGCAGCATGATCCTCAATAGAATATGGGAGCTCTTCCCAGGATTTTTGATCTGGGAGATATGGATAGAAAGTAACAATATGATCTTCAATAACTGAAGCAAAAGGGAAGAGGACATCTAGGAAATATTAAAGAACACATTTTCGAAAATTTAAAATTGTCTGCTTTGAAAGGTAAGGAGCTGACCACAAACAACAATGAAATGCAAATTATTCATCACTGGGGAATCACTTCCATCCCTGATTACATTGGCCCAACCAGCACAAAGACAATCAAAGTAAACTCTCATAGCTAGTGGCTTCCCCCTCCCCTTGGCACTTTCAAGCTCAACTTTGACGAAGCCTCCAAAGGAAATTTAGGCCCTGCTAGCTTTGGAGGTGCCATTAGAAACAATGAAGGAGAAATTTAGGGATTCTTCTGGGGATCTCTTGGCATAACCAAAAACAATGTCGCTGAGTTAGAAGGACTTTTGATCAGCCTCACCTGGGCTCTCGACAAGATTTGGACCCCCCTCATCCTGGAAGGGGACTCTCTTCTCATTATCAATATGGCCATAAGACATCAAGTAGGCTCAACTGTCAACAAGGTGGCCAATAACTAGAGGTTGGAGATAAAACTAAAAACTTTAAGCAACATTCTCATGACAAACCCTACGATCATCTTCTAGCATGTCGGAAGAAAATCCAACAGGTTAGCTTACTCCATTGTGAAAAAAGGAGTCACCTAGAACTATGTTATTCACCGCTCCTTATGGGATGACAACATCGAACCTGATGATAAGGAAGATTTGTGTCATATCTCCATGCAAGACTGACACATCCCGGATGCGGGGTGCTCATAAGGAAGAGGACAGACGACATAGAAAGGACATACGACATATAGAGGAATGAGCACGTGCTGCGGTAGATAGAAATTGGACCTACTCCCACCTCCATGCTTAAATAAGTTAAACGTGTCCTCTGGATGCATGAACATATCCCTCACATGCTACTTCGAATGACTGTCTCAACCGCGATGTTCATTTCTCTGGCTCTAAACCTGCTGGCAAGTCTGGAAAATATTATAATGTGTCCTTGGAGTGATCTGAAGGATCTTCCTCCTGCTTCCCGTCAGATACACATTGGTTGCACCATGGTTGGCACCATTTCTACTCTGCACCAGACAAGACTTCATGATCCCTGTGATATGATCCATTGCATCTGTCCTAGAGACCAATGGAAATCTAATGTAGGCTATAAAAATGTGACCCATAGCTTCATCTTGTTAACAGAGAAAGGAAGTTGAATCCTCAATGTGTTGGCTCGAGTCTTATTCCTTGGTTTGTTGACTCCAGTATCAGTGTTCTTCAGTGTGATCTCTCCTTGGTGAATACCTCAGTCAATAGTAAACGTACCAAGCATACTCCCTCCTCCTCGATGATGGATTCAGTGGGAAAAGGAGAGCAGGAGGTCGAATGGGAGGCCCTATTCCAGGAGGAAACTCCTTCCCACATTCGACAATCAATCACAGCAATGGAGGAAGATATTTATGGATAATTTAAGCTCAAACTAGGGCATGAGAACACCATCTCCAACTACTAGAGGCTGAAATTCATCTTGGCCAGGTCAATGAGTGAACAAGAAAGCTTCGGGACTACATGAACGTCACGGTAAGTGCCTTTAAGTAGGATGTTGAAAAAGGGTTGAACCACATGAAAACCTCATGCATCTCTTTGAGCCTCCCTTCAGCAGGGCCAAAAAGGATGACAAGAAAGCCGGCACCAGCAAGGCTATGGAGGATGAGGTTGAATCCTCCAGGAGGTTCTAGCAACTCTGCTCAATTTTACTGGTCTTGTTATTTTCATGATTTATCCAAGCCTCTCTTTTTTCTTTAATTTCTTAAGTTGTATCGTGCTACCAATGTTTAAAGGTTGGGAAGCAATAGTCATGGTTAGATTTTCGGTCTAGACCCTTTGGCATACCTCTCTCAGGTGGTTCCATGGCCATTGCTTGACTCCCTATCTCTGGAGTGAGCCTCGAATATGTATCTATACATTTTTTACTATGCAATAGAAGGAACGCCTCTCTCTTACTGATAAAAAAAATGGGATATGATTACATTACAATTTGATGGACCATTTAAATATGATCTTATATGCCTTTTCAATAAAAATGTACGTTTATATCTTTTCATTTAATTACATATCAAATTTATTTAATATTTGTTTTTTACTTTTCTTTTATTATTTCATTATTTATTTATTTACACATTTATATATTATTTTGTTTGTTATATTTTTTTGCCTACACAACTTTTTTATATAATAAATATATTTACAATTTTTGTTATATATACATATATAGCTTTCATTTTTTAAATTTAAAATCCCCTGCTCATTCATTTATGCATGTGTATAATTCTATTGGCTAATTAGTAAACCCATTATGTGCTTCCAATTCCTTAAGAAAATTTTGTCTAAAAAAGTCTTAGATTTCAAATTATCCTAACTCATTAAAAGTATTGCATCTATTTGTATGTAATTCCTTGAATGGAATCATCCCCTATAATGTTAGTATGCTCTTCTCTATAACAATATTTAAATTTATTGAAATATCATCAATTTAAATTAGATGAATTATAATTGTTTTTATATATAAGTACCCATTCTCACACTCATTATTTGTGATTGATGATGTGGATGAATTACAATTGTTTTTATATATAAGTACTCATTATTTGTGATTGGTGATGTGGTTTGGGATACAGCATTCACCCCAACGATTCACTCCAGCATTCAATAGCACTTGCTTGATAAATACTTAGTGAATATACACTTTTGCTATGAACCCTTTACCTTACCCCTTACTTAAGTGTTGTGTTTACAAACTACCTGCTTTACTAACCACCTAGAGATAATGCCCTTCACCTCCAGTGCCTTTGTTATCCCCCGACCACTTGCTTCATCAATTGCTTAATCTAGGTACTGCTACTGTTATGTGAGTATTCTCTCTTTTCATATTGGATCGAAATATTTAATGTTCATGTTGATAATTTTATTATTACAATTGGATCAATTTTGGCCTAACTTATTAAGTAAATGTAGACCAAGATGATTTGTTATTCAAGTCAAAAATTGAAGAAAGTTCAAAGGAATTACTCAGGAATAGAAAGAGAAGCATATAGAATGATATTTTCTTTTATAAAAAAAATTGGCATTAGTTCTAGTTATTTCATTTGTTTTCTATATAGATCATCAAACCCAGAAGTACTTAGTGAATAAGGATATTTACTAAGGAAGTGTTTTGCAATGACTCATGTTGTTTCAAGATTCTAATTTTAGGTAGTTGTTAAGCTATATAAATGTAGGTAGGACAATCATTAAATATTAAACTTTAAAAACAATCATAATTATTATTTAAAAACAAAATATAACGTGTTTAATTATTAATATTAATTATTATTCACCTTTAGTTATTAATAATTATTAATTCTTTTAACAAAAATGTGAATAAGTATTTATCACTTAAATTCAATATTTATTTTATAATGATTAAATAATTAAAACTTAATTTTTTAAAATCAATTTTCAAAATTTAATCATCAACTAATAAAAAGCTTATATTCATATTACACTTACGCTAAATATTTAGCAAATTCTAAATTATTAAAAAAAATTGTATATAAAATACCAATACAACTAAATTATCAACTCGTATAAAAACCATCAATCATACATCAATCAATATAAAAAAAGAAAATAATAATTCTATTGAGGAAAAAATAGCCCTACAATCGATTTTCCATGATTACCTTTTCACATGTGAGTAATAGACATCAAGAAAAAAATACCCCTACAATCGATTTTCCATGATTACCTTTTCACATGTGAGTAATAGACATGGTAAGACGTTTTTATGAGTACCAAGAGGATAAATTAAAATTATATGAATATAATTGAGCTTTAACTAAATAGGATAAATTATAACTAATAAAAAAGTAGATGTCAAAAACTATATTAAAGTTTATTTATGGGAATAGTATTACTAGTTTTGGTAGTTGACATAAGGAATGCAATATATGCCATATTATAAGAGGGAATGTCTTCTATACTTCATTTTTATTGATAGCTTTGTTAGAGTATCATACCACCTAGTACCATGTTCATATATATTTTGGACACTTTTCATTTGTTTTGTACTTATGTTATATGGTCTAAACCTTGGTTATGTTGGTCAAGCAAGGTATTTTGATGTGTTGGACTCATTAATGCATCTAGACGTCCATATTTGATCGTTATGGAGACACATGGACCCTCATTTATGATTGTTCAGTCCTTGGTGTGCTCCCACTCCTTAAAACATGAAAACGGGTTGAACAGAGGCACCCATGCATTGTATTTGATTATTTTTTGCTCTTTTGGACCATTTATTGCTCCCTAGAGCCACTCTCAGTCACCCATGCACTCCATCACGCCTAGCCTACCCTCATTGTTGTCTGAGCATGCTTCAGCCATGTTCACATGGCCATTCGTGATTGTTTGAGTTGGTTTGGGAGCTCACTAGTCCACCTAGGGGGGTTTTGAGGTCCAATCTGAGCTTACCACATGTATGCATCCAATTTGCCTCCAAAGGCTAACGATTTTATGATATTGTATTATAAACATGTTCCTCACATATTTACATGCTGTACAATAATAAAAACTTCAAATATTTGCATTATTCCTATGTGTTAATTTTTCTCTTTTCACTGTTTTTTGCATAGTTTGTAAATTTCTTAAGTTGTGAGGATTCCCTTAGCTCCTATATATTGTTTTAAATCATATTTTCACATGGTATTAGAGCTCTTTGGAGATGCAAATCGAATTCAGAGAGTTTGAGTTTCTATCTAGGGTCTCTTCCAAAAAAAATTAAGTGTTTGTTGCAGGTAGTTTCGGTGTCTTTGTCACTCAGAGCGCAAAACACATTATACAACTTGATAGGAACTTTATACTCATAACGAGAACTCTAGCCCCCAAAATCCATTTTTTGTGTCAAAACCACATAAATCAACCTTGAAATAGAAAAGTGATGCTACCAGTAGAACACTTTTTTGTTTGAAGGTTAAAAATACAACCATTACCTTAAAAACACACAATATTGTTAAGAATAACTTTGAAATAAACCATTGAATAGAAAACTAATGCTACTATTAGCATGTTGGTTATTTCAAAGCCCAAAATCTTAACTTGTTTCAAAACACAAACTTAACAATTATTATCATCGGTAGAAAAATCTTAAAAGCAACCTCTAAACTAAAATGTCGTTCTAACATTGCAATTTTTTTTAAACCATGGTCTTGAAAAATAGATCCTTCATTCTTCCTAGCCATAACTTCCCCCTCTTCGTCTTTTATATTCTTTTATATAGTGTTTTTTATATAATTTTAATTATAAAGAGATTAATATTTAAAATAAAGAATTTTATACTAAAAATGACTTATTAACTCAAAATATGAAGCTCATATTAAAAAAATTTCCCTTTTATTAAATATAATATATTTTTTTATTAAAAGAGATGAAAATTTATAAATTTAAAAAATAGCCATATTAACAAAAAATTTAAAAATCAAATAAAAATTGAAAAAATAAATAACATTATAAATAAAAAAATCAAATAAAAACAGAAAGCAAATAAAAAAAGATTATAAATAAACAAATCAAATAAAATTAAAAACAAAAAAAAAACAAAACAAAACAAAAAAAACATTAAATTAAAAAAATTAAAAATTGGAATTTTAAACTATTGAAAAAAAGATTAAAAAGTTAAAATAAATTAAAACTTAATTCTTTAAAACTATTTTAAAATTTTAAAAAAAAACATTTAAAAAAAACAGCGTTGTCGAGCCCCCTCGCCCCTTGACTGCCACCTCTCCTCCCCCCTCCACCCCCCCTCTCCTCCGCCCTCCCCTTACCCTTGCTCCTCCTCCATGCCACTCCCCATCCCCCTCACCCCTCCTCGCCCCTCCCCTCCTCCCTCCATGCCCCTCTCATCCCCACTCCACCATCCCCTTTCCCCCTCCACCACCTCGCACCCACCACCACCCCCTCACCAACCTTCTCCCTCCCCCTCCCCTCCCCCCGGTGGATCCCATCGAGTCGTTGCTCAATGGGAGCCACGCAGGGGCTTCTATGGGAAATGGTTATGTAAGGGGACGACTTCTCTAAAATGGTTATAAGTTGAGGAAATGACCTCTCAAAGATATTGGTTATGCGAGGATAATGCAACCTCTCTCTAATTGAAATCACAATAGGAGACCATTGAATTGGTGCAACGTGGTTACAGTTTGTTTATGCCCTGTGGTCCTGTACTTCCTCGTGGAATTGTGCCCTATGGTATCATGCCCCTTGGAATTGGTTTGCATTGCAGGGAATTTCTTCTCTTCAGACATTGTGACGTTGATAACAATCGTGGTGGATGCATTCAACCTATTGGTGACTCATCTGAGCAAGATCGTGTGGCTAGATAGAGGGAAGGGGAACGCGAGGAACTGCATTTCTTGTTATTTTCCTCGTAGGCATTGAAGGATCAACTTCGTCGTTATTGGAAGATTCAATTCTTGGTCTTAATTTCCTCGTATATGTTGAAGGCTAGGCTTCATCGTTGGGAGATTCAATTATTGGTCCTAATTTCCGCACAGGTGTTGAAATTAGTCCTTCGTCGTTGTTGGGAGATGAGATTGCACTCTCATTCCTCCTCCTTCCACCTCTTTGTCCTTCCATTTCTATAAAATTCTAAAATTGATAACCTAACAGGTTTTATCATTGTTTTTAGATGAGCTCAATGCAATCAAAATGAACCTTCGAAAAAAACAACGACGGAGTGGATCTTCTAACTTTATAAATGACAACTCAAGAGAGATGCTCCAAGAATCAATCGAGAGAGGTGATGCTTCGAATGTAATATATTTTACAGAAAAATAAACCACGTTAATCTTGTTTTTATCTTGTACATTGGTGATGATGGCTAAATATATCCTAATTGGTGCAAAATCCATTATTGGCCCACGGAAGCCCCCTGCATGGCTCCCATCGAGCAACGGCTCGATGCCCATCATCGAGTTGTTGCTCGGTGGGAGCCGTCGGGGGGACGGGAGGAGGAGGGAGTGGGTAGCGGTGGCCGTGAGGCAGCTGAGGGGCCAGGGTATGGTGGGGGGGGAGGAGAGAGGGTGTGGAGGGAGGAGGAGAAGGGAAACGGAGGGGTGAGGGGGATGGGGAGTGGCGTGGAGGAGGTGTATGGGGGAAGGGGAGGGTGAAGAAGGGATGATAGAGGGAGGGCGAGGGGGGAAGGGAAGGGTGGAGGAGGGAGGAGAACAAGTGAGCGAGGGGTGAGGGAGTTTGGGAGTGGTGCATTTGTTTTTTTTTTTAAATACTACTAATTTCTTTTTTTAAGTTTAATTTTTATTTTTTGAAACTGTAATTCTTTTTAAAGTTTTTTTATTTTTTTTTAATTTATGTTTGATTTGTTATGTTTTTTTTGTTGGTTTTTAAAAAAGATATTTGGTTTTATTTTAGTATGGTTTTTTTATTTGTTAATTAACAACGTTTTATTTTTTTTTAAACAAAACCCTTTAAATTCTTTTTTTTTAATGTAAGAATTCCATACTTCCACTCAAATAAAGCATTTTTAATAAAGATATATAAATTTTTATATTTTTTATTTCTTTTTAAATATTTTCGTTAATGTATTTTTAAGTTTTTAAAATTTATTAATCTTGTTAACGCAAAAAATTGCTCAACTAGCTCCACATGGCCTAAACCATATACATAGATATTTTTCCTATCTTTTTTGCCTCATTTTTTACCTCCATAACTATGTTTTAACTTTATGTTCTCTCGAAAAGCTCTAAACATATCAAAAAGGGCCTAATAACCCTCAAAAGGGATTTAAAACCAAAAAAAGGGCATAAACCCCCTCAAAAGAGATAAACACCCACAAAGGGGCTTAAAAACCCCAAAAGAAGATAAAAAACCCTAAATAGGGCTTAAAACCTTAAATAGTACTCCAAAACCCTAGAAGAGATAAAAGGACAAGAAAAACTATAAAATATGGTGGAGGTCTCCATCACAAGATTAGACCACTTATTCCTTCATCCATATTTCCATCATTTGTGAGTACGGTGAGAATCATTTCTCTCACAATACCCACAACTTGCCAATCATTCCATTACCCCACCATCTCCCCACCTTGTACATTGAGGCATCCTTCGTACCATTAAGCCTATGGAGAGGTGGTACCATCCAAGCCAGGGCACAATGGCCCAATTTCACAGAAAATAGAAGGTATATTTGTCTCATCTTGTTTATTTATGTTTAGTAGTTTGCTTATTGTTTATTGTATTGTTAATAGTTTGTTTTGCAGCTTGTTTTTTATCCATTTGAACTCTACCCTTCTGTCCCTTTGACGGAAGGAAAGTGCATTTACACGTAGCCAGGGTGAAAACCCGGCTATAGTTCTGGCCACCAAACTGGGTCGATCATTTTTGATCCTCTTGTTTTGCAGGTCTTTTCTTTATTTTGAGGCTCAGCCATCACTCAAGTGACCAATCCGAGTTTGCATGGCACCACTACTCCTGTCGGTAACTGTCGGCTCTATTTTTCATTTTTTTCCAGTTCCGGCCCAAGTCCCACCTTTCGAGCCAAAATTCATGACCCAGTCGCACCTTTTTACTCGAAACCTGTGTCCCAGTAGCACCTTTTTGTCCTAAATCTGTGACCGTCGCACCTTTTTTGCCAAAACCCACGACTTGCCTCCCAGGGCCGCGTCACGACTATTCTTTGCAGCAGAAGCGACCCAGTCGCTACTGTGTGGCATGTTTGTGCGACCCAATCGTCATTGTCTTGTAGTTAGAATTGAACTATCCTTTTTCAGCCATTTTACATCTATTTTGTCTGTCTGAGCAGCCCATTCTCCATTGTTTCATTGTCACATGTAATATGTCTGTTTCTGTGTTAGTTTTAAACATTGGAAATTAGCCATTTTATTCAGCCCTTCCTCCTCTACTTAGTCATCACCCTTCGAGGTCTTCTGAGATAAGACAGGGGGTTTAGTAAGCTTAGTAATAGGCATCCATTTCTGTAATTTCTCTTTTCCATTAAAAACAAGAGACCTTGGAATCTAGAGGGAGTGGAAACCATTGGGGATTTCACGGCATTCACGTCCTCCCTGTTGAGCACCGAGCATTTGAGGAGTGACCTTTGGATCTACGGGTGGACTTGTTTCCACTTTTATGAGAGACCAACACTCCTTCTTGGATTTGAGGGATACAAAAGCGGGGTAGTCACACTACTAATTCACAACAAGTTACAGTTAGTTTTCCATCATTACATTTTGTATTGCACTTTGGTTTTGGTTTATTTTTTCAACTCTGTTTTTTTTAAGCCCTTTGCTTGATCTTTGCAGAGAAACCAGTATTGTTTTCTCATTGCATAATTGAAAAAGTAAAAATAACAATCTCATACACAAAGTGCACACATTCACACCATATAATCCAACAAAACTCAGTTCATGACCCCAAGAAAACCATAAAAGTAACCAATTTACTTAATCAAATCTTGTGATTTGAGGACATAAGTCTCAACCGCCATAACTGTGAGAAGTGCTTGGTATTTTCCCTAAAAATCGTTATAAGGAGTACCACAGGAACCCCAAAGTATATTTCCAATGAGAGGAATTGCTAAGTGAAATGGGAAACAGCCCCTTCCGATTTACTAGAAACACCCTTGTGAGGAAAAATCTAAGCGATGTCTTCTGGCAGTCTTGGTGGTTGAGTGACCACCTGTGAACCAATTGGAATTCGTTTAAACTGAGGTCCAAAATTCATTACCGGTTACTACCAGAAAAAACCATTAATCTACCATGCTCTTCCTCGCGCCTTAGGGGGGATCCCCCTCAGTTTGGGTCTTTAGCACACCATCGTTGAGGCCCTCCTCGTCAACCCTCATCATCGTCAGAAGATCACACGACCTCTGATTCTAACTCAGATTCCTATCAATCTAAGCCGAATCTTTTTACTGCATCGTATATCCCCATGGATGGAGTAATTCTCGATCCCTTCTTCAGAGGGGTGGTTGGTAGCAAACCCATGTCCCTGCCTCACGTCATTACCAATATCCCAGCCAGCGGTCCCAGTACCAATGTGCATGTTGTTGTGAGTCCGCTACCCATTAGTGGCGGTCCCACACCAACTCCTATCATTCCTACAGGACCACCTTTCATACCTATGGGAAATGACCATCCCGACTATCCCCATTGTGGGAAGTCAATCTCAGGTGTCCCCAATCATGCACATACATCACACTCCTATAAACTCCAACGCCATTAGCGGTCCCTCCCGCACCAACCTTAGGTCTAACCTCCCATTCATGACTCGCCTCAACTTGCCTGATTTGGCCAGGTTAACCAATGACCCAACAAGCGATCAACCCCATTGGCCTCCCATTCCAACCAAACTCCCACCAAACATTCCAAATTTTGAAGGGAAGGCAGGTGAGTGTCCCCAAAACCGCATTATGTCGTTTCATCTATGATGCTCATCAAACAACATTGTAGACAATTCAATCAAACTTAGGTTGCTCCAGCACACCCTCACATGAACCATAGCCAAATGGTATATTGAGCTACCTCAAGCCTCTTACCCTGACTTCACTTCATTAGCCTTTTTATTCCTTCAATACTTCCAAATCCCTTTCAGGTACGATGAGGGCGTGGAGATCTTGTTATCTTGTCGTCAAAACACCGCCACTCACATCACCAGCCAGTTCAATTTAATCTATGCTCAATATGGATACCTATACACCATCATACCATATTATCCCTGTGTCGACACCTCTCACCATGATACGTTGGGGGCATTGCACACTGTGAATGGTGTCATCGGTTTTGTATCCCAACACCCATAGTACTATGAGGAACCCCCTATGGTTCCAACGCATCTAAGCAACACCAGTGTTGCACCACCAAACCAAGTACCTGATTACTCAAGGATGATGACTTAGTCCGGAGCCACAACCTCCTATGCACAACCCACGCCACACCAGCACTCTCATGTGCCAACTTCGCTAGCACAATCGTATTCAAGACCTATGACCGGATTTTTAGCCCCTCTGGCCTACTATGACCCATCCATGCAGCCTATTCCAGATCTAGCCCCATCTCCTCCTATTTCCATGAGATAGGTTTTTACTCTGCAAAACCTTCCCAACCAACCTGCCCCCAACAATCAACAAGGGAAAGGTAAGAGAAACCGAGCAAGGAACTGACGGAGAAACCAACCATAAGGAGGCGGCCAACAGCCTAATCCTCCTTATAACAATGGTGTTAACCCACCAACGCAAAACCCCCAATAGCCTAATCAACCAAGACAAAACACTCCATTATGGACCAACCATCTGTGTAAACTATGCAACGTCTATGGTCACTACACCCATGAATTCCCTCACATGGACCGTGTCAAGCAATTTCTATAGAACAAAGCTCAACGCGACACCAATGCAGCATCCCACGCTCATCCTAAGCTAGCACCACCAAGTCCTCTGTTGATGGTGCTCCAAACTATGTTACCTCTCCAAGGACTAGTTGCAAGAGCTCTCTTGCCCCCACCTACTCCTGCAACCCCTATCGCAGCCCCACCTGCCAAGAATGGTGTCCATCACTTGCTAGCAATGTCAACCGAGGAAGTGAACCTCTAGACAATGCACAATCAATACGGATCCACCACAAAGACTGCTGACTGATCAACGGCATCAACTTCTAACACTTCCAACATCTGTCTTCACTTACCTACACCCCCCATTGATGGGGCGGCTAGAGGTCCACGGTTTCCCATGCGGCGTATCACCAACAACGCGACTGCACAGGCTGCCTTAAATTATAGCATCATTGATGACTCTTCCCAATTACCTACAGCCATATCCGCTCTTGGGGTTCTCAAAACGTGTCCGCCATAGTGGAAAGAATTATTACCTGCACTAGGGGCAGTGGACCCCTTCGATTCCAGATTGATCACATTCGATTTGGATCAAGGAGAACCCAAAATATCATGCACCATCGCCTTCCAAATTCAGGTCTCAATCTAGAATTTGGTGGTCCATCGATGCATCATCGATGAAGGGGCATCTACCTATGTCATGTTGATGTTTTTCTGGCAGAAGCGTGGATCCCCCACCCTCCAACCATCCACGACTACCCTTCGCGCCTATGATGGTTGCTCCACCAAAGCCTAGGGAATTCTCCCGAATATTCCTATTTCATTAGCAGGTAAAACGGTTCTAATTGACATAGAGGTCGTTAACGCCCAACTTGATTACAACCTCCTTCTCAGATGAAGTTACATGTATTCCATGAGAGTTGTGGCATCCACCATCTTTCACCTTATGATGTTTCCTCATGATGGGAATATTGTGACAGTTGATCAATTAACTTACTATGATTTGTAGGGGCCGACCTCACCAGACCATGTCATCTCGACCGTCGATACTACCATCGACAGTGTAGCCATCCCTTCCTTGTCCGCAGTAGGCCCAAGATTGTTTTCTGACACACCTATGACAGCCACCTTCTTGGCCTTACCACCTCCATCTACGTCAACTGACATCACAGATTTATGTACTATCACATCTAATACCATTCTGACCATATCACAACCTCAGTCGCAATCTCAACCTCAGTCACCAGGGAACTATTGGGTTTCATTCTTGATTCACATGATTCCATTCCTCTTTCTCATTGTTGTTTCGCTGAGTACGTTGGGAAACCTTTTCTCTCAAGTATTCACACACCATGTTGAATCGGAACGAACACACCTTCGATCTATACTTCCAATAGTCCTTTCCTGTCGTCGACTGTGGAAGATCCACCTAATATATCCCGACACCACTTTCACGATGACGGAGAGATATCTAAAACCGCCACAGGTTTCACCCCGTTTCACTTAGTCTATGGTGTGGAATCGGTTCTTCCCATTGAAGGCCAGATTCTGTCACCCTGCCTTGTCGACAAACTTATACCTGATACTTCGCCATTAGAAGAACCCCTACTTATGCTTAAACAGGCCAATAAGGACCATCGTGCTACTCTCCAAATGATTGAAGTATCCAACACTCAGTTGAATTCCCTTGGTGACTCCCCAGCCCACCCCTGCACCTTTAGCGAGGGTGATCTGGTCCTCATATATAATCAATTCCGCAATAAGTTAGGGAAAGGCAAGTTTGATTCCATGTGGTATGGCCCATATTCTATCCATCGATGTCTTGGAAAGGGGGCATATCTATTCACTGACTTTGACAGTCTCCTCTTGAAGGATTCCCATAATGAGCTCTACCTCAAGGAATTTTGTGCTTGACGTCACTCAGCATGCTTACCCTTGTCGGATAGTTTTATTTTTTATTTTATTTTATTTTAATTTTTGAATCATTTTTTCCACGATTCGATGATCCCCTTCCAGTAGTTGTTCTGTGTCTAGTCGCAATGAGTCCATTATAGAAATCCATCGCATCATTTTCAAGTGAGCAGGTAGATATAATCCCTTCCCCTGCGCTGTTGGTACCTCACTGGAGGGGGAAGTCCCACATCTTCACATGCGCACAGTATGTTGCACGTATGATCTAGCTACCACCATGTTAGCACACCATCGGGTCCAAAGATCTGTCCCGAAGGTCCAGGCCTCCCTGTATCTCCCCAGTATTCCATGCCCATGTGCGGATCATCCTCTACAAGGATAGGAAACTGCCACCATTGTGAAAAAAGCTCGCGGGTAGAGAAACAACCTTCTAGACTGCCTCCCTCCCCACTTTCTTTGGGGCCATTTCCCAGAGTCACGATGATTTGCATACCACCACACTAATCACACATTGTATGTTGAGCTAGCTCTATACCCATAGGCCTCCATTTAGTCTATTTATTTTCCCTGTACACCACTGCACCAAGGGAAGCATCACTAGCTTCTAGCCAAAGTCATCTGGATTTCGTTCGAGATGTCATTCGCACCACCAAGTTCGGTTTTCCACCCTCTATCTTGTGACGAGACCCTTGTCTCGTGCTCTCACTATGATTTTTTGGAACATTTCCTGGAAGTCACCCTTATTTGCGTGCCTCCATGTGTGTTTTCCTATGTATATCTTGGCATGTTCACCATCCATACGCTCCATCCATACTGCATAGTTGACCACCTTTGACCCCCATCCATCGTCCCACAAGGGGGCTCCATCAGTGTTCTACATTTGTGCCCATCAGCCATGTTCACAACATAACATCGATCCATATATCGAACACTTACCCCTTTCTTGGTTGACCATTACAGAGTTTCTATTAAGCTATTTTCTGACTCCTAAACGAATGAAAAGATCATCGAGTGCCCTTGCATCCTTTCTCGCTCATTAAATTATTGGAAAGAGTGTCTACATAGTCTCATTTATCTCCTTGTGTGGACTGTGCAAACTACCATAAGAAAAGGACCGCCTCGACACACTCAAGCCAGGAATATTTCCCTCTGCATCCTTTTATGCTTTATCGGGAATTGGGACTAAACTTTATGAAAAATCTCATTATGGGTTGTCTTTAAGATCTTTTCCAGCCTTCTCATCAAGAAAATATTGTCGAGCAAACTTGGTTTCATTCATGCTTGTAAAAGTATTTGAATGACCTTCCAATTAGTACAGGTTTAACCTTTTCCGACCTGATTGGACTACCAATGGTAAAGAAGTCACCCATCCCCTAACAGGGATGGGAGAGTACACTTTTATCCTTTTTTGGAAACAAGAGACTATCAACGAAAAAGATACCCCACTGGAGTCATCTTCCTATTTTCAGACTCTCTAAAAATGAAAACACCATCGAGCATTTACTCTCTCGGGCTCTCTAAAAATCCACGAGATTGTGTCATAATGGTGTCTTTACAAATTTGGGTTATAGTTATCATTGATGTCAAAGGTGTTCACTAATGACAAAGGAATAACCAGTGGATATGATGGTAGGAAAAACTCGGTAAAATACTAAGGTAGTGATGACATGGCACGATGATGAGGCGGCATAGTTATCTCCATGAGATTCGATGAATGAGGATTAGTTTTGGTATAATCCACAAAGACAGAATGCAGATCTGCATTAGTTCTAGAATGGATGGTCAGGGAGCGACCTGCACTAGATCTGACAATGAAGATCAAGTTTACATAAGTTAGGAGGAAAATCCAAAGTTCTGCAAATGATCAATTTGGACGGTCAGGGGTAAACCCGCAAGGAAATCAATGGTCCAGGAAAATGCAGAAACAAAGTTGCGGAAGGAAATTATGGAATTCCAAAAAAGGAAAGTGTGATTCTGCATCCTGCAATCTGCAATCCGGAAACAAAGTTGCAGAAGAAAATTGTTGAAGGCCAAAATAGGAGAGTGTGATTCTACATCCCGCATCCCACATTCTACAATATCAACGGTCAGGAAAGACTCGGCAAAATATCTACGGTGCGGAAGAAAAATTGTGGAAAGTCAAAATGTTACGTTTTTGCATCCTGCATCCCGCAATTTGGAGAGATCGGACGGCTGAATTTAGTTCCACTAAAACATATAAACAGTGTGGAAGAAGCTTATGGAAAGGAGTTTGCGGAAAGGAAAAAGCAGACAATCAACATCCCGCATCCCGAAATCTAGAGAGATCGGACGGCTGATGTTAGTTCTGCTGAAACAGATCAATGGTGTGGAAAAAGGCTTGTGGAAAGGATTTTGCGAAAAGGAAAAAGCGGATGGTCGACATCCCGCATCCCGCAATCTGGAGATCGACGGTCAAGAAAACTCCCGATGAAGATCAGCGGTGGGAAATTGCTGAAACAAAATCTTGGTGCGGAAAGGCGATTTTAAGGTGAAAATCGATGGTTAGATCAACGGTCCAGATTGACTTAGAGATAGGATCCATGACTCTTATTGGATCAGGAAGTTGATTCTGCAAAAAGAATTTTGGTAGTGTTGAAGCACCTACAAATGTTGGACAAAGGTGCGAAAATGGTTTCCAAGCTATGGAAACAATCTCTAAGTTGCAGGATCAATGGAAAAATGTGAAAGGACATTCTGAAAGGTGTGATATTCATATCTGAAAGGGTGCAATAGTGAAAGGTGTGTTTGTTCAGTTTGAAGAGACGCGACTGTTGGAAGAAGCATAAACACTGAGAATTATTTAAGTAGCGGCCTAAGTAAGAAGGAAAATTTCTCTGCAGTTCGAATTGCATGATCAAAATTAGAGACCAATGTGTGTGACAGAATTCAGAGGGAGAGAAATCATGAGAAACATATTAGGGTGGCAGGGTGGCACTAGGGAAGGAAACAGTCCTATAGGGGGTTGTTGCCTCCTTTCAGTTGTAGCCGATAAACCAGGGGGTTGTAGCCTCCTTCCAATTGGCATCGGTAAACAGGGTGTTGTAGCATACTTTCAATTGTATATGATAAAACACAGGGTCATATCCTTCTTCCAATTGGCATTGGTAAATAGGGTGTTTTAGCATCCTTTCATTTGTATCTGATAAACCAGGGGGTCATAGCCTTCTTCCAATTGGCATTGGTCAATAGGCTGTTGTAGCATCATTTCAGTTGTAGCTGATAAACCAAGGGGTTGTAGCCTCCTTCCAATTGGCATTGGTAAATAGGGTGTTGTATCATCCTTTTAGTCGTAGCTGATAAACCAGGGGGTCGTAGCCTCCTTCCAATTGGTATTGGTAAATAGGGTGTAATACCATCCTTGTCTGTAGAAGCAGGAAAAACTATTCGTAAATAACAATTTTCCAGTAATAGGACGTATTGGTAGTTTACCCTATTGGGATTCCATGTTAAAATTGTGTTCTATTTATTATTGTTGTTCTGTGTTTCTAATGATAGATTTAGAAGTGGTTAAAATAGTAAAAAGTTAAAAATACTGATTCACCCCCCCACTCTTCTCAGTATTGACCAATAAACCAACAATTGGTATCAAAGTAGGTTCCTTCAGCACGGCTTAACTACTTGAAGGTAGATCCTCTATGAAAACCACTATGGATCAGCAAGAAGGCATGGAAACTAACAGACCTCCACCATTTATAAGAGAATACTATGCATATTGGTGTGTTAGAATGAGATGCCATCTAATGTCCCTTGTATGGAAGGCTTGGGCTGCAACTGAAAAGGAGGTTCTTGTGGGAAACCAGTACCCTACAGACACAATAGAACTAGGTGAATATGAAGGCAATGCCAAAGCCCTAAATGCAATATTGAGTGGATTAACAAACATTGTCTTTACTAAGGTTATGCAATACACTTCTACCAAACAAGCCTGGGATAAGTTGAAGATTATATATAAAGGAGCATCTAAGTTCAAAGGATCCAAACTGTAGACATATAAAGGTCAATTTGAAAGCCTCAAAATGAGAGAAGAAGAGAATATTGGGGAATACCTTCTTCATATAAATGAGGTGGTTAATGCTATTAGAGGTCTTGGAGGAAAAATGAAATAAAAAGAAGTGGTAAGCAAGATACTAAGAACATTACCAATGAGATATGACTCAAAGGTTTCCACCCTAGAGGAACGGGATGACCTTAAAAAGGTGACAGTAGATGAGATGCATGGAATTATCATTGCTTGTGAGATGAGAACTGGATAGGATAAAAACTCAAAGAAAGAAGCAACATTTAAAGTCACTTCCAAAAATCAATCAGAAAATCTAGATGATGAGGAAACCCTCTTTGTAAGTAGACTTAATAAAGGCACTTGGAAATACAAAGGTAAACTACCTTTGAAATGTTTTAACTGTGGAAGGATTGGACATTTTTCCCATAAGTGTTCCTACCCAAAACAAGAGGAGAGTGACCATGAAGAATCATGTTTTCATAAGGGTAGAAAGAAGTATAAAGAGAAAAAGAAGAACTTCTATTCCAAAGAAGAAAGTGAAGATGAGGAAATGAGTGAAGATAATGAAATCTTGTTTTTAGGAACAACAAACTCAGATGAGGAATCAGAAGTGGACATAGAAGCTGAATGCATGGCTTCTGTAGATGAAATTGAAAGATGTAGAAAAAGAAACAAAGTTTTGAAAGAGAAACTGTCTAAATACCAAGAAGAGACAAATCAGATTATTACCGATTTGAGAAACCAACTTCAAGAGGCCAAAAAGAGTGAGGAATATCTAGTAGTTCCTATCAGGAAGAGAATTCAAGATTCTGAAAAATTTGAGAAAGAAATTTCTTGACTTATAGAAAGAGTTGATGAAAAATCCATTAAATCAAAGTTTGAGAACAACTCAAGGATTCTAGATGACATTCTGAGTAGCCAAAGACCATCAAGAGATAGGTCTGGTTTGGGGTTCATTAAAGAGAAGAATCCGGAGAGTTCCCCACTCACTAATCAGAGAGGAAGTACAAAGAGCTATCCTGAAGTACTGAAGAGTCCTGTTAAAAAGGAAAAGTGCAAAGAACATGCTTTATCCTTTCATGAAAAAGACAAAACTCATGAGGATCCCAAGAGACAAGTAATAAATAGAAATCAGAAAATATTTATGGGTCATTGTTATTCCTACAATAAATTTGGTCATAAAGCCCTGAAATGCAAGGCTTATGAAAAAGTTCATAAGTACAAGAAGGATGCAATTAAAAAGACGAAGGTAAGGAATCATAACCAGTTTGGAATTCTCCAAAGGTTTGATATAGAGTTTTACAAATGTAATAAATTTGGACACTTGGATAGAAATTGTAAACTAAAATGTGATGCTCTAGTATAATTCCAGAGACAGTAGAAGAAAATGGTTGTTAGGAAACAGAGAGACCAAAGACCTCCTGTGGATAAAGAAAAATTACATGGTTATTGTCATTGTTGTCATAAGTTTGGTCACAAGGTGGCTGACTACAGAGTCAAAGGAGAAAATCAAAGGATGAAAAGGAAACAACCACTAGTGCAGAGCATGGTGAAGGACAAGCAAATAGTGCACCTCCTGAAAAGGTGTGGATGAAAGAACTAGAAGCCTCAGAAGAAACACAACTTTGAGTCATTAATGAAGTCTCAGTAGTTGATGTTGAGAGTAATGAGGTCATAGATAAAAAAGACACTCATCATGAGGGAAAGCTACTTAGTGATGTAGAAGAATACACCGATAAAGATGAAGGTGGTGAAGAAGGATGTAGTGATGACTGTGAGATCTTTTTCTAAAAATTTCTCTCATGATTTAAAAAAAACCCCGAAAATGACATTAGAAGGGATCGTATACTCGGGGGGAGTTAAAGTCAGAAAATTTCGATTGGTATCTAAGAAAAATTCATTTGGTATCTAATGTTGAAGTATATTGAAATCTATTTTCTTCAAAGATGATGGGTGATCAAGGTTGGTGTATGGATGACATAAGAGAAAGCATAAAGTAACGTGAGAACAAAAAAATGTTAGAGTCATGAAGACCATGATATCTACAATAAAATAGAATATAAAGATGATTGTGTTCACTTAGTATTTGAAGTCATGACATATAAAAATTGTTGACAATAGAAGAAAACTCAAGTCTAAAAGAAATAAAAATTTCATTCTATTGACAAGGTAGCAGGATGAGTTCAGCATTGACAAAGCAAAAGGTTGAGGTTATAAGTCTTTGTGTCTAAGATAGTGAGACCGAAGAAACCATGTAATAAACTGAAGTAGTCTTTGTGTTGAGGATCTGAAGTTATGGGTCTCTGGACAGTTGATAATATAGATCTCAAATCCAAAAGAATCCAATAGTATATGCTAGGTTTTTATATGAAGATATAAATGCACAGGCTTAAGGAATTCTGGTAAAAGAAGAAGCCTGTAACTTACATGAAGAATAAACCATTAGATATGGCAGCAGGAACAGAGTTTTAAAAAAAGAAACATGTATCCTAGAACAGAAAATGGAAGAGTGTTGAAAAAGTGTTGAGTGTAGACTCTGTCACAAAAATTTTGACAAAGGAGAAGAAGTATAGTGACAGGGGGATTCCATGGATCTATCAATTAAGCTATCATCCAAGAACCTGTTGCAAGAAAGGAAGTGTTAAGATAAATGATAATACATTGATTAACTAACACATTTCAATCAACAAAGGGGAGCTATGATGATAGGGGGAGTTTTCAGAAAGTAGAAAACAGGAAATAGTATATTAAAATAAGTACACCATTGGCATAACAGGTTATCCTTTGTCATTGTTGTCAAAGGGGGAGAATGTTTAGAGGTTTCTATCAATGCCAAAGGGGGTGATTGTTGGAAAATTTGGGTTATAGTTGTCATTGATGTCAAATGTGTTCACAAATGACAAAGGAATAACCCGTGGATATGATGGCAAGACAAACTCAGTAAAAGACTAAGGTAGTGATGAAATTGCATGATGATGAGGTGGCATAGTTATCTGCATGAGATCCGATGAATGAGGATCACTTTTTGTATAATCCACAAATACAGAATGCAAATCCACATTAGTTCTAGAATGGAAGGTCAGGGAGAGACTTGCACTAGATCTAACGGTGAAGATCAAGTTTACATAAGGTAGGCGAAAAATCCAAAGTTCTGCAAAAGCTCAAGATGGACAGTCAAGGGTAAACCCACAAGGAAATCAACGGTCCAGGAAAATGTGGAAACAAAGTTGCGGAAGGAAATTGTGGAAGTCCAAAATAGGAAAGTGTGATTGCATACTGCAATCCACAATGCTAAAATAAAGTTCCAGAATAAAATTGCGGGTCCAAAATAGGAAAGTGTGATTCCGCATCTCACATCCCGTAATCCGTAAGATCAACGGTCAGGAAAGACTCCGCAAAATATCAATGACGTGGAAGAAAAATTGCAGAAAGGATCTCACAGAAAGTCAAAATGTTACATTTCTGCATCCCGCATCTCACATCCCGCAATCTGGAGAGATCAGGCGGCCGAAGTTAGTTCCACTAAAACAGATCAATGGTGTGGAAGAAGCTTACGGAAAGGATTTTGTAGAAAGGAAAAATCGAGCAGTCGACATCCCACATCTTGCATCCTGCAATCTGGAGAGATCAGGCGACTGACGTTAGTTTCACTAAAACAGATCAACGGTGTGGAAAAAGGCTTATGGAAAAGAAAAAGCGGGCAGTCGACATCCTGCAATCTGGAGATCGACAATCAGGAAAATGCTCGATGAATATCAATGGTGGGAAATCGTTGAAACAAAATCTTGGTGCGGAAAGGCGATTTTAAGGCAAAAATAAATGGTTAGATTGATGGTCCAGATTGAATTAGAGATAGGATCAATGACTCTAATTGGATCAGGAATTTGGTCCTGTAGAAAGAAGTTTGGCAGTGTGGAAGCACCTGCAAACATTGGACAGAGGTGCGAAAATGGTTTCCAAGTTGTAGAAATGATCTCTGAGGTGCAGGATCAATGGAAGAACGTGAAAGGACATTCTGAAAGGTGTGATCTTCATATCTGAAAGGGTGCAACAATGAAAGGTGTGTTTGTTCCTTTTGAAGAGCCGCAACTGTTGGAAGAATCTTAAATGCTGAGAAGTATTTAACCAGCATCTTGAGTAAGAAGGAAAATGTCTATGCAGTTCGAATTGCATGATAAGAATTAGAGACCAGTGAGTGTGACATAATTCAGTGGGAGAGAAATCATGAGAAACATATCAGGGTGGTAGGGTGGCGCTAGGGCAGGAAACACGCCTGCCTCCTTCCAATTTCCATTGGTAAATAGGTTGTTTTACCATCCTTTCAGTTGTAGCTGATAAACTAGGGGGTCGTAGCCTCATTCCAATTGGCATTGGTAAACAGGGTGTTGTAGCATCCTTTCAGTTGTAGCTAATAAAATAGGGGCTTGTATCCTCCTTCCAATTGGCATTGGCCCAATAGGGTGTTGTAGCATCCTTTCAGTTGTAGTTGATAAACCAGGGGGTTGTACCCTCCTTCCAATTAGCATTGGTAAATAGGGTGTTGTAGCATCCTTTCATTCGTAGTTGATAAACTAGGGGTTCGTAGCCTCCTTCCAATTGGTATTGGTAAACAGGGTGTAATACCATCCTTGTCTGTAGAAGTGAGAAAAACTATTTGTAAATAACAATTTTGCAGTAATAGGACGTATTGGTGGTTTACCCTATTGGGATTCCACACTAAAATTGTTTTCTGTGTATTCTTGTTGTTATGTGTTTCTAATGATAGATTTAAAAGTGGTAAAATAGTAAAAATTTAACAATACTGATTCACTCCCCCTCTCAGTATTGACCTATAAACCAACAGGTTTAACTTTTTCTGGCCTGATTGGACTACCAACGGTAAAGAATTCACCCATCCCCTAACACTAATGGGTGATCTCTCCTATGTACACTTTTATCCTTTTTCAGACACAGGAGACTATCAACGAAAAAGAGACCCCACTAGAGTCTTGTTCTTGTTTTCAGACTCTCTAAAAATGAAAAAACCATCGATCATTTACTCTCTCAGGCTGGCTAAAAATCCACGAGATTGTGTCATAACGGTGCCTTTAGGTGCCACCCCATATATTACAGTTTGACAGCATTCCCCCATTGGGTCACCTTTGTTCATAGTATTCTACGATGAGTCTTCCTTGGATTCCCTGGATATCAAATGTCTAAGTTACCTCCCCCCAAGTATTTATCATCTGCAGTCACAATCCTGGTATAACAGCTATGATCCCTCTCCCATGAGTTTGTTTCATTTTTTTTCTGGGTAATCCCTGTCGCCATTATTCTAAACAAAGGAATTTTGAGTCTCCCATGATTCCTTGTCGATGTTCCCCCACTCAGTGTGCAGTCCCTAGATTGTCCCACATCTTTGGTTATGCCCCTCATACTTTTGTTCAAGGAAACATCATTGCCTTAGTCAGTTGCAAGTCTCCCTCTGTCGACGACAACACATCTATTCTAGAGGATAGACCCGGAGGTCCTTGTATCCTGGTTTCATTAACCTTATTGATGAGTTCCTTGGACCACTTAAGAGGAGTCCTTAGTGCCTCTTAGGATGGTTGTGTCTCACGTGCTCGACTTTAGCTACATCATCACACCATTGAGATTTGTACAAGGTATTGGTCTGTACAGTATTTGGTCGAAGACCCCAATTGTCACCTGCATCTAGCACATTGGTGAGTCTCTTACAGGACCTATATAGGTTCATGTCCCTTGTGATTCCAGGGTTGTGTTGGAAACAGTGTTCAGAAGCCCTCTGAGCAGTGCTTCTGTATAGATTCATAATTTATGTGGCATATTGTACCATGGAGACTAACTCTCCGTCAGTGAGTCCCTACAGTTATGTAAACTTCCAGATCTAGCAGGTCATCAGTTGTGAAGATATCGCATTCCATGAGAATGCCATGGGTCCTATGTATCAGTTCTTCATATCAGTATTGTATTCAGCCTCTCATTGAGGCCACCATTATGTAACAATAGTTGTATATGATCAACTCCTATATTTTAGAGCCTTGATCCCATTATTTATTATTTTGACATTGTTACAAGCATGGGTATGCCCGCCTCATACATATACATGTCATGTATTCTTTGTATCTCACCCATTGATGGGAACCAACATTAATACAAAAACCAAAAGACATTGTGTCTCAAGCGAGGAAGCATCGCTTCTTCACGAGTCTCTCCACTATCCCAAATGATCCTATGATGTTTGTCAGGTATACGATGAGCTCCTACCCTCACACATCAGGGGGCAATCTGTTAACGCAAAAAATTGCTTAAGTAGCTCTGCATGGCCTAAACCATATACACAAACATTTTTCCTACCTTTTTTTCCTCATTTTTTACCTCCATAACTATGTGTTATCCTTATGTTCTCTCGAAATGCTCAAAAAATATCAAAAAGGGCTTAAAACCCCTTTAAAAGGCTTAAAACCCCCAAAAAAGGGCTTAAAAACCCTCAAAAGAGCTAAACACCCACAAAGGGGCTTAAAAACCCCAAAAAAGGCTAAAAACCCTAAATAGGGTTCCAAAGCCTTAAAAGGGAGAAATGGACAAGAAAAACTATAAAATGGGGTGGAGGTCTCCATCACAAGGTTAGACCACTTATTCCTTCGCCCATTTTTCTATCATTTGTGAGTACGGTGAGAATCATTCCTCTCACAATACCCACAACTTGCTTATCATTCCATTGCCCCACCATCTCCCCACCTTGTACGTTGAGGCATCCTTCGTACCATTGATCTTGTGGAGAGGTGGTACCATCCAAGCCAGGGCACGGTGACCCACTTTTACAAAACAGAGAAGGTATATTTGTCCCATCTTGTTTATTTTAGTTTAGTATTTTGCTTATTGTTTATTGTATTGCTAATTGTTTGTTTTGCAGCTCGTTTTTTATCCATTTGAACTCTACCCTTTTGTCCCTTTGACAGAAGGGAGGTGCATTTGTTTCACCCCGGCTACAAATCTTGTATTTAATTTTTTTTATTTTGTAACATTGTTATATTTTTTTATCAAAATTTGATAAATAATTTAAAGAAAAATTGTTAATTTTGTTAATAAAAAAAATATCAATTGCATATATATATTTTTTATTTTTTAAGGTTTTTTTTAAACATTATCGTATATTTTTAACAAATATTGGATTTTTATGTGATTAAAAAAAAACATTGGATTTCTAAAAAATTGTAATTTTATCCCCAAAAAAAATGGTGTGCTAATAGTAGCACCACTTTTTTATTCAGGGGTAAAAATAACCACTAAATGAAACCTACAGAAAAATGAGAACTATTAAGAGTTCTCTTAAGGTTGTATAATGTGTTGCAAGCATAAATGGAGCAAAGTCATATATTTCTTACCCCATTCAATTATTTTGAATGGAAGGTCAAAATGGTGATCTAGCTGAGGTTGAAAGGCCTCTATAGAGTCATGATGAGGAATGAGAACGATCCCAACTTTGTTGTGGAAAAATCAAAGTACTTCAACAAGTTGGATGATGCATTCTGGATGCTTTGTCTCAATATTTCAAGGGATCTTCTCTTCCATGTAGACATTCTTACTACATCCAATGAAGTCTGGCTCAAGCTCGAGTCACTGTTTGGGAAGACTGATGAGATGAGGGGACACCAAATCAAAAATGAGTTGATCTCAATGAGTCCAACTCACTTTGAGACAATCCAGGATTTCTTTACAAAGTTCAAATTGTTAGTGCTTCAGCTGAAACATTGTGGCATTGAGAAGAAAGAGGAGAAATGGATCGTGTCCATTCTTTCAAAGCTAGGCTCTGAGTATTTAGTGTTTGTCTCCACATTCCACTCAGGAAAGCTGACAATTCGAAATTGGAGGATGACTTCACTGGAAGACTTCATGGAGTCTTTGACTCAGGAACAAGACAAATTGGTGTGAATGGGTGCCATCAAATCCACCAAGGATCAAGCTCTTGCTGTAGGTGTTTCGAATCAATCCAAAGGTAAGAAGAAATCCAAATATTTGAAGCAATAAGAGAAGAAGAAGCAATAGAAGCCCAAATCTTCAGATGGGGGTTTGAATCCTAGTAAGGACAAAGAGAAGAAGAAGCAAGAGAAGGAAAAATTCACTTATTGTCACAAAGGTTGGAATCCAAAGAGTGCATGCATGAAGAAAACCATTAACATGATGGTGGAACTCCTTGAGAAGAACATCCCCCCTCTAGAAGTCACAAGGAAGAAAGAGGGAGGTTCAAGATCGGAGAACAAGGAAAGATGCCATGCTTTGGTTGTTGGATCTCCAGGATCTTATTCCTTCATAATAGATTCAAGTGTCTCGAGGCACATGGATTCCATGCAATATTCCTTCTCGGCCATACATCCTTACAGTGGTCCACCCATCCTCGTGGGTGATGACTCTGAGATGCCATCCAAAGCAATTGGCAGGATCGATCTAGACAATGGGTACTTCAACTATGTTTTGTGTGTTCCTGATCTTGCAATGAACCTACTCTCTATCTATCAAATGAAACACATAGGTACAACCAAGAGAGTAACATTTACTCAAAATGATGTGGATATTTCAAAATTTTCTACAAGCCAAGTTGTTGCAGTAGATTTTGTTGACCATGATTCGAGAATGTATAAGTTCTCTCACTTCCTTCCTTACTCCCAAGGGAATGCACTCCTGTCACATGCCAATTATACAAACAAACTATGGCATGAGATATTTGGACACCTCAAATATAGGTATCTTCAAGCACTAAGCAAAGAAAACATGGTTGAAGGGCTTCCAAGTATCAAGTTTTCTAAAGGCACATGCAAGGGTTTCATAGTGGGGAAACATGTTGAGTGCAAATATGACAAAGCAAAGTCAAGGAGGGATGTCCAAGTACTTGATCTGATCCATTCCGATCTGATAGGACCTATTCCCACACCCTAGTATGGGAATTCAAGGTATGTGTTGACTTTCATAGATGATTTCTCAGGGTATTGTTGTGTGTATTTTCTCAAGCACAAATCTGAATTTTTTGAGACTTTCAAATTGTTCAAAGCTATAGTTGATAACATGAGTGGGAATAAAATAAATGTTCTTAGGAATGACAATGGAAAGGAGTATGTGAACAAGAAATTAAATAATCCATGTCATGAAAGTGGCATTCGGATGCAGCATTATGTTCCCTACACACCACAACAAAATTGTGTTGTGGAGCGTAAGAATAGAGCTCTGAAAGATATGGAAACATACATGATGCAAGATAAGGATTTGTCTCCTAAGATATGGGATGAATCCATCAATTTTGTTTTGTATGCTTAGGACAAAGCTCCACACAAAGCATTGGAAGAGAAAACTCCATTTGAGGCTTAGAGTGGTCACAAGCCCAATGTTTCTCATTTCAAGGTTTTTGGCTCAAAGGCTTGGGATACAATTCCTCTCAAGAAGAGAAATGCCTTGAAACATCAAAGAAATGAGTCCATTATGGTTGGTTATGCTAAATATACAAAGGGATTTAAATTCTTTGATCCATCATCTCATAAAACAATCATTGAAAGGAGTGTACAATTCAAAGAAGAGCCCATGCAGGAGATCGAACTAATCAAGGGGGAATGCTCACATCCTCCACTCAATGATGATGCAAGTGATTATTATTTCTCTATTTTTTCTGATTCTTATATTGAATATAATTTTGTTGACATGCATACAGATCATGACTCTAGATCCACTAGACTCTAGGAAGACTGGATCTCAATTTCACAATGCTTTCTCCACTTGTGAATTAAATATTCCATAGAAATTCTTTATTATGGTTGGATCTGATCCTCAGACACATCAAGAAGCATCACTTGACCCAATATGGAAAACATCCATGAAAAAAGAGTTCAATTATTTGCAAGACAATGAAACTTGGGAGTTGGTTCCTCTACCTTCCAAGAGGAAACTAGCGCAATGTAAGTGTGTCTATAGGACCAAAGTGGCTACAGATGGTTCTGATATCAAGTACAAATCCATATTGGTTTCCAAAGGCTTCTCTCATGTTCAAGGAGTTGACTATGCATAAACATTTGCACCAATTTCAAAGATGGATTCTATCAAGCTAGATTTGGCCATTGTTGCATCTAAGTGATGGGAGGTTCACCACATGGATGTGAAGAGTGCTTTCTTTAAGGTGACCTTCATGAGGAGATTTATATGCAGCATCCTGAAGGTTTCATTCATGATCCTTCACTTGTTCCTAGGTTGAAGAAGTCTCTCTATGGCCTCAAGCAAGACCCCAGGGATTGGTATGCCAAGATGGACAACTTTCTTCCTTCACTAGGCTTTGAGAGATGAAAATATGATCCCAATGTATATTTACAGCATATAGGTGATTCATTGCAGGTCATAGTATTGTATTTTGATGATATTTTGATCACTAGTAGTTGCATTGATGATATAGGTTTAATGAAGTCTTCTTTGCATAGTGAATTTTCAATGATTGACCTTGGATTGTTGAAACAATTTCTTGGCTTGGAGATTGGGCAATCTGATGCAGGGAGGGATCAAGGTCATGTTGATGTATTTGTAAATTAGAAAGATATTCTGATGTATATTATTATTGTATGTTGTTGTACCTCCATTTGGGATGTGTGTTACCCCTTTACAGGATGTTTAAATTGTGTCTAGAACTTGAGGTACAACCTCTGTAGTAAGTCGGGGCAATAGTCCCTAGTGTAACATCATGTAATATGTACTTGTAGTATCTCTAGGAGAAGTGGGCCCCATGTGATATGGCATGTGCTAGAATGTTATATTTGGTCAATGACTCGAAAGGGTATAAATAGGGAGGCGCTCTCCTTCATTTATACACACCTAACACACTCTCAAGTGTGCATGAGAGAGAGAGACAATCAGAGGAGGAGAGATAGATAGATGTTGAATACTTCTTATTACTGCTTTTGATCATCTTACTATTCTAAAGAAGTTTGCAAGGTTTTCTCCTTTATGGTTTCCTTGGTGAAAATCTTTGTGTCTTGTGTATCTTTTATATCTTATGCATCTTGTTGTACTTGTTATTCTTTTAGATAAAGATCCTGGATAATCTAATCAGATCTTAAGAAAAAATAACAGGTCAGCCAATCAAATTATGTTGCAAACCTGTTATTGAAGTTCAAAATGGTTGAATGTAAGGCATCCAAGTGTCCCTTCCTTTTGGGTGTGAAACTAGGTGGTTTTGATTCATCTCCATTGGTGGACAGCTTGTTGTATAGGCTACTAATTGGGAGCTTATTATACCTCACACACTATTGAACTGATTTGGATTATGCAGTAGGTGTTGTTGCAAGATATATACAGGAGACTCATGATATCCATTGGAAGGCTGCAAAAAGGATCTTGCATTATGTGCAAGGAATCAAACACTTCGGGATACACTATGCTGCTAGTTCTCCTCTAAAACTAGTTGGATTTATTGATTCTGATTAGGCTGGAGATTCCATTGACAGAAAGTCCACTTCAGTTTATGTCTTCATGTTTGCACATGGTCCCATATGTTGTTCAAGTAAGAAACAACACATTATATCCCTTTCATTAGTTGAGGTCAATTACAAAGTAGTGAATGTAGCTACACAATGTGTGTGGTTGCAAGGCATTCTTGGAGAGCTTGGATTTGCATTTGATTCACCCACTATCATTTGGAGTGACAATCAAAGTGAAATCAATATTTACACTAATCCAGTACATAGGCAGAGGAACAAGCACATTGAGATACACATGCACTACATCCGGAGCTTGGTGCATGAGTAGGTGATATCGTTGCAATATTGCCCATCTGCAGAGAAAAATGTTAACATCTTCACCAAGAGCTTCACAGAGAATACATGCACCTATCTAAGATCACTTATTGGAGTGGGTGAGACATGGTGATTGATGATATTCACTTTCATATTTTTCTCCATGTCTGTTTTTGAGGGGAGGTTTTGTTCCTTACCTTGGTTATATGGACAAATAATTTTTATAAGAGGTGACTTGAGCCTACGATTGTCAAGGCCTTAATTTTTTATGTGGTTACACTAAAATTCATGCTTAATGGGGGGTGTTAGAGCATCATACCACCTAGTACCATGGTCATATACACCTAGGACACTTTTCATTTGTTTTGTACTTATGTCATATGGTCCAGACCTTGGTTATGTTGGTCAAGCAAGGTATTTTGGTATTTTGGTGTTTTGGACTCACTAATGCACCCAAGAGCCCATATTTGATAATTTTGGAGACACGTGCACCCACATTTATGATTTTTCAGTCCTTGGTGCGCTCCCACTCCTTAAAACATGGAAACTAGTTGACCAGAGGCGTCCATGCATTGTATTTGAGTGTTTTTTTCTCTTTTGGACCATTTATTGTTTCCTAGAGCCATTCCCATGCACTCCAGCACACCTAGCCCGCCCTCATTTATGTCCTAGCATGCTTTATCCATGTTCACATGGCCATTCATGACCGTTTGAGGTGGTTTGGGAGCTCATTCGTCCACCTAGGGGGGTTTTGAGGTCCAATCTAAGCCTGCCACATATATGCATCCAATTTTCCTCCAAAGGATAACTATTTTATCCTATTATATGATTAATATGTTCTAGACATATTTACATGTTGAACAGTAATAGAAACTTCATATATTAGCACTATTCCTATGTGTTAATTTTTCTCGTTTCACTATTTTTCTGCATATTTTGTAAATTTCTTGAGTTGTGAGGATTCCATTAGCTCCTAGATATTGATGTGAATCATATTTTAACAAGCCTTATAACGTTGATCATACCAACGACTTTATATTCTTTGTAATACATATGTTAAAAATTATGAGTATAATCGAACTGGTTGAATAGTCCAGTCAACTAACCAACTACATGGTTGTTAAAAAGCTTATAAATGTCTCTTCTATGTTGAATCAATATTTAAAAGAGTGCATAATACTATGTATAGTTGGATATTTGGAGGATAGTTTACTTGTGTCACAAACTATTATTATATTTTGTATCTCGAGATTTGTTCTTTCCTTCTCCTTGTTATTGTATGATTGTGTGTATGTATATTAATTTTTAGATTATACTAAAATTGTATATATATGGTATATTCGATGTAAAATTAGTAGATTATAGTTAGACTACATTTATATTTCTCCTAGAATACAAAAACAGTTCCATTGTCGATTGTACTAATCCAAGATTACCATTATCTATTGAAAATCAAATTATGAAATATTGCATAGATGTTGTTGGATAAGGATATAAATGATTATTGGAAAATAAAGATTGAAAACTACTTGGTAAACCATGTCAAAAGAAAAAAACTCTCTTGCACAAGCCAAAACTTGATTTTTCACAAAGACACGTGAAATAATTCTTTGAAGTTTCCCAACAATGATTGTGAAATTTCTAAAATGTGACAGTGAAGAAAAATGCTAAGAAAATAAGAAGAATTTATATGCTCCCTCTCAAATAACACTATGAGAAAAAATTTGTATGATTGGTTTTAGAACATTTTGGAATGTTTATGTGAGGATGAAGTAATATAAATGAGGGTTTCATTATATACTATAAATTACCAATTCTACACAAGCCTTCGTGAGAGATATTTTTGTACTATACTAACATTGTTGCTTAAATTATTATTGAAATGAGTACATGACACTCTATATAAAAGCATTCCCCTTTGCTAGTGTAAATAGCAAGAAACTTAGACAAACAAATCATGCAAATACACATTGAGATATGTCATCATAAATTAACTTGTGTACTTGTGACCTCATCGTCATTATGGAGTAAGTCCAGTTTGATGATAAGAGAGTGCCCATGAGATGGTTCAGAATAATAGATCCAATCGAAAAGAAAATAAATCCAAGAGCTAGAAAGAGATCAAGGAATAAAATAAATCCAAGATCTAGAAAGAGTTCAAGGAAGAAAACAAATGTAGTGGGGAAGAAACAAATATTTTTTAAGATCAACAAAGAGAGCATCAGAAGGAAAAATGAGAGGTTTGAGCAGTACAAAATCCCCCTTGAATTGTAGAAAATTGAAAGAGGTAAAAGAGCACAAAAGGATTTTGAATAAAGAGATGTTTCCATAAGAATACCCAACTGATAGTTTGAAATGGTTGGTTAGAATAAGAGTGACAATAGGAAAATATTTTAGCCCTTCCTATGTTGAGTCTAAGGAATTGACTAGATGTGGAAGTGGAAACAAATTCATTTCCTTCTAAGGTAGTCTAATCATTGTTGAAGTACATGAAGTCTAGCATGGAAGCACTCTAGATCAAAAATACTAGAAATCCTTATTAGAACGATAGTCAAAATCAATCTAGTGTCACAGGAAATAAACAACCAAGATGATAAAAGAAAATTTAAATTGGAAACCCTCTAATGAATATTTCATATAGAACCTATAAGACATTCATATGGAATCGGCTAGATGAAAGTGAATAGATACAAGATGGAATAATGATACAACTATTCCAAGAATATTCAATATTTCCAAAAAAATGGAGAAGACCATGTATTAATAAGGATTTACAATGTTGTGGAAGTGCCCCTTATCAAGTTTAATTCAAGAAAAAGAGAAGGGACAATTATAATAGAATACATAGATATGGAGATCCAGATAGACCTTGAAGTGTATGTCATGTTAATAGAAGAAAATGAATAAAGAAGTCCATTAGAAAACAAAGACTTGGTTAAAAAAATAGCATTACAACTTCACCCCTTGCATTAACAAATATAGACAAGAATCATGATTCCATAGTTCCTCTCCATATATATGAGGGAGATTAAAATCATAAAAGACATTTTTCCATATGCAGAAAGATATAGAGTACGATTGATGTAACGAAGAAATAAAATGGTAGTGTTGTTTGTTGGAGCCTCAAGATATATAGGACTTGCGTAGTTCATCAAAATTCACCATCAACAAGAAAAGAACAAAAGCTGAATTCAAGAAATACATTTTGTATTGTATTAAAACTCAAAGTCCCTAATCACTTAATCGTTCAAAAGTTAAAGTAAGTGAAACATAAACCTCCCAAAGATTACAGCCCTGGGGTTGTTGATGTAATAGTTCATTGTTGGACTCTTATAGAACATTAGAAGACTCCTAAGAACACATGAATTAAGGACATGTTAAGATGCTCTCAAGAAGGAACAACAAATCAAAACAAATGAGGAGTGGACTTTATTATCAGGCAAACATTAAGTAGAACAAAAATTTTGTTTAGAATAAGTTTGTTGAAGTTTTGAAGTTGATGTATATATTTTTTATGATGAAAAATAAGTTAAGTTCAAAGGGTAGAATCTAGTCTATGAAACCATTGACAATGATAGTGATCGACTAAAGAAATATAAGAGACTGGAAATATAATAAAGCATTGGCCAACATCAATAACCCAGAAAATCCAAGGTCAAATCCTTCCATTGTTGGATATATTTTGTATATTATTTCTATTCCTTCTAATCTAACCTAAAATAGAATCAGGTGCAATGCATTTCACAATCAAGATCCTTATCCATCAATTATCTGACGTCACAAAATTCCACAATGATTTTGCAGCGGGAATATGATTAAAGAAGTAAATATTTTTTTTATACCCCAATTGCATTGTTTCTTCAAAGAAGCAATGACCTTCCAATTAGCTAAGTGAGAACCCTTGTAGTCACAATTTCCTTGCCAAAGATAGTTAAAACAAAACTTGTAAATCCTTACTAATATGCCTTTTTGGGACATGTGCTGCAAGATGCCAATATGCAAGGATAGCTTCCATAATAGAATTTATAAGAACTAATCTCACCCTTGGAAATCCATTGATTACACCAAAAGTTATTTTTTTCAATTTTAGGAATAAGCTAGTACCAGTAAGATTTCCCATAATTATTGGATTTAAGAGTATACCCGAGATATTTAACATCCGTATCCAACATTTGAGAGGGAAAAGGAAAGGCCCTCTCCCTATTATATCTTACATGTGCACCCACCTCATTAACATACAATAAAAACTTAGCAACACTTACTTCCATGCCCATCGCCAAACAACTGAGTTCTGAAATCTCTTTTAGATTGCGAACCGTATTCCTCGGGAAAAAAGTAGAAAAGAAGTACATCATCCACAATTAAAATATGAGTTAGTTGTTCTCGTCTCCCAACAATAATGCCCTTAAGTTTTCTCTATATTCTAGCTTCAATTATTACCCAAAGTAGACCTTCGACAACTAGTAAGAAGATATAGTGGAACAATGGACACCATTTTCTCAATCTCCTAGTGAGGCTAAAGAACTCAACCAAATCCATTGATTAAAACAACTAAGGATGAGGAGGTCACACAACCCATGATCCACTTAACAAGAGGAATATTAAAATGAATATGAATAAGTAAAAGTCTCAGATAAATCCAAGAAACATGATCATAAGCTTTAGAGAAATCCAATTTAATGACAATAGCTGCTAGTTGGCAAGTCTTAATAGAGTGCATACCCTCGTGGGTCGTACCAATGGCCTCATGCGTCATTTTGCTCCACAAAAAAACAAATAGTTTAGAAAATATGGCCCTAAAAAGGAGAGGCTCGATTTGAACAATAATCACCTTCAATATAATCGCATATATGCAATTACATAGTGAGATCAATCTAAATTGATTAAATGAACCAGAATAATCCACCTTAGGGATCAAAGTAAAAAAGGTGAAGTTAGAGATCACATGCATCTTCCTAGCCAATTATTGAAACCATACGCTTAAACCAGCATTCAATAAGAGACTATTAAAGCATGTACATATATCCATCCATGAAGAAGAAGTAATTGGAATAATGTTCAACTACTTGTATTCGTTCATTGGTAAATATTTATACAAATATAAAGAATGTTGGAGTGGCTACATCCGCTCCAAATAATCTCGTTTAGGGTTTTGTGTATGTATTTTAGACTATAATAGATTACAAGATGACAATCATGGGGGCATTAAAAGGTCCCTTTAACATATCCCCCACCCCAAAACTCTTCATCGTCTTGAAGAGAACAGAAAGATGTGCTTGGGTCTCTACTCTCGCTTAAATAGTCCTTATTATGCATTGGTAAATCAGTCGCAACATCTGCTATCTTGATAGAAGATGTATGTATATAAGGTTCTATCATGACTTGTTACTGTGTTGCAGCTGCAACTGTTTTCCCAAATTTTTTAAAATTTTGGACCCTCCTTGTCGATTTTATCTTACCTTGATTTACTTGGTTTCTTGAACTCGGTTGTTCCTCTGCTACAATTTTGAATTTTTGAGTTTGATTCGAGGTAAATTGTTTTCTTTCATTTCAGAGGTTGAATGATCTAAAAATCCTTTATCTAGCTAATGTTTTTTTACTTTGGAAACTTCAAGTTTTGATTTGTAAATGTTTTCATTTATCGATATCAAAAGTATTTTGAACAGTGAATCGGGGCCATAGTTCTCTACGCAGCCGCCGTTGTGGAAGATAAACGATGACTGTTCCAAAGGATAGGCCTTATCTTAATCGATGCCAACGATTTTCTATTTTCACGGAAGCCATAGTCAGTTCGTCTCCTGCCATTGCGGCTGCATAGTACAATATCCCGCCGATGGTTAGTCCTTAGTTCTATCAATCACTGATGTTTTCTATTGGTGCGGAACCCTTAGTCCATATGAATTTCTCCATTGCGACTGCTTTGTCAACTATCCACCCAAATGTTAGTGTTTCTAATCACCGATACTTAGTCATTACAGCTTCCGACCGCCGATGATTCTGTGATCCGGAATCCATAGTCAGTCCGTCTTCCGCCGTTGCGGTGGAATAGTGAACTAACCTGCCAATGCATTAGTGGTTATAGCCCTGACACTTAGCGTTAAAGGTATCTGATTCCAATTGACTTAATAGTCTCGTGGGACCCGTATTTTGTTCGCTGTCCACTGTTGCGGCTATGAATAGGACTATTCTTCTGTAGTCTTTCATTCTTCTGATCTTCGATGGTTTTCATTTGATCGTGGAAGCCGTAGTTTGTATGTCTTCCGTTGTTGCAGCTCCTTAGTGAACTAATTGTCCTATGTTGTAGTAGTTTCGACTGCCGATAGGGTTTTCCCACCGATTTTGTGTGCTTTTACTCTATTTTTTGGGATGGCAGAGTTTTCTCGTGGGTACTGGTCAAGTCAAGGTTTTTTCTAAGATGAAGATCGCAGTTTGGGGTTTGGGTTTTTGAGGAGTGTCGGTTGCATTGTCTTGGTTCATGCTTTCTTCACGAGGTTTCGAGTTAGTTCAAATGCGGCATGGTTTTATATGAAGAGTCTGTTCTATCGGGATTGTGATTTTAGTTAGACAGCGGATTTAGAGGATTTTCAGACCCAGCTTGCAGGATGTTCTTTGCATTATCATGTTTTCTTTTTATGCATTAATATTGTTTAGAGTTCATTTTACAGAATGCAGTTAAACACTAAGTGGTCTAAAATCTACTATTTTGATGATAGGGTGATTGCTGCTGCAAAGAAGATATGTCTAGAAGACAAAGCAGAAGAAAAGGAGGAAACAATGAAAGAAGAGAAAGAAATGAAGAAGCAAAGATGAAGAAAGCAAAGGAGAAAGTGAGGGTCTGATATATCAACAGATCAATAGCAGCAGAGGCTCAGGATTGGGAAAATTTCATCAGGGACCAAACTGGTCCCTCTTTATAAAAGTGCTATTAAATTTTAGTTTAAAGTAACGTACTGGTATAGCACTCACTAAAAGACAAAATTGTGGGATTGAACGGTTGAGGGAGCCCAAAGGTCACCGGGGGGTAGCCCAAAGGTTTTGTTGTTTTGTATAAATATAGGAGAGTTAGATGTAGAGAGGGGAATTTTTCCTAGATAGATTTGTGAGATTGTGTTGTAAGAATAAATATTTCCTTTTTGCAATAAGAATTACAAGTTTCCTGTTGGAGAAATCTTGGTGGAATATTTCAAATGCTATGCTATGGATTTGTTGAATGTGAACTATTTCGTTTACAACTTGCATCCATTAACTGTGATATCGTTCTGACTCTTTGAACCTATGTTCTTGTTATGAATGTGCTCTAGTTTATTCTATGAAATTTCCACTATGAGTAATGAAGGCTTTTCATAAACAATCAGCTATCTTGTTGTTCATACATCTATAAATGTTCATGTGTTTTGAAATAAGTAACAGCTATGTGTGATTTTTCTTAATGCATGCACAAAATACATTACTCATTGATAAATGATAATCTTGCTCCCTAGGGATAGTTTAGATAGTTAGTTTTAGTTTCTTACTGTGTGTGATTTAGATGGGAGTGAGTTAAGACAAGAGGTAAGAACCTGCGCATCACATTGTGACCGCTCCTCGTATTCTCTATCAATCTACATTCTTAGATAGGCACTTGCATATCATGCTTAAATTAAAAAAAACTAAAATATACACGGTGGACCGGGCCGTAACCGATAAAACCTTTTATTTTGTTACTTGACCTACGGTAGCCGGATCATAAACCGGACGGATTCCCCATACCAAACAGTAACGGGCTAGTTGGGAACGTTTACTGGGGAGAATCCCTAACTATTGTTACCTGTGAATTTCCAGGCATCAACAGTTTTTGGTGCTAGAAGGAGGGAAGCTAGTGCATGGCTGGCCGAGGAAACCCATTTCCTCAAAATTATTCTACCGGTAACAGTTCTGAGAGTAGTTTGTTTCCCAATCCAACTCCGGAAGAAAAAGGTAAAGAGCATATGTATTCTGTCGATAAGGAAGTAGTCAATGATATGAGAATATTTACTAGGGCATATGCGAAGAAGATTGGAGTATTACCAATTATTCATGTCTTACCCAGAAGAGAATATCGGAAGAAAGACCGCCCTATATTGGAAGACGCAGTGTTGGTTGAAGATTTTGAAGAATTAGTAGAAACAACCTTACAAGAAGTTGTTCAGCCTCTGAATCAGTTGGACCCAGATACACCTTACTATTCACCTGTTCAATCACCACCTCACTATCCACTTAAAATCATGGCAAATGTAAATGCAAATCAGCCACCTAACCCACCAAATCCACCACCTACTTGGAGGGCTAGATCACCATTAAACCTAGCACCTCCTTTGCATGACTTACCTCAAGCTTTTGAGAAAATGTTGGCTAATTTTGACCCAAGTGAAAAGATTTTGGTAGATGATCATTTGCAAAGATTTTACTTGGCTATAGAAGGACTACAGGCTGGAGAACATGAAGATGTAGTCTGCAGATTGTTCCCTCATACCCTGAACGGAGCAACAACCTCATGGTATTTTGCTCTGCCTGCAAACTCAATCATAGACTAGGATACATTTGAAAGAATATTTAGAAGTAAGTATGCAGTCCAAAAAACTCATGCAGCTCTGATGAAAGGGTTATGCGCTTTAAAGAAAGAAAGAAAGGAAAAAGTGCATAGTTTCACTCAAAGGTTTGTTGCTTATCTAAATAATTTTTCTACAAATGATAAACCATCTGATAAAGTCTGAGTGAATACTATACTTTAGCTCTAGGGCCTGAATTAGCCATGTTTTCCAAGATGTCAGTCAAACCTACATTTTCAGAAACTTATGAAGAAGCTTAGAGGGTAGAAACTGAAAATGAGAACATAGAAGATTATCCTGAGCAGTTGGGAGAAAAAACTTTTGAAGGAATGCTGAAAATGATGCAGAAGCTATCTAACATAGTGATAGATTTGGAAAAAGAAAAGGAGGCTCATAAAGCATACAAGCCTTACTATAAAAGGAGAGAAGATAACAATCAATCTAAACCTCCTCCACACAGTCCTGCATCAATGAATTTAACTGAGGTAGGGATGGATAATTTTTGCACCTTTCATCAGCAACCTCATTCTGAAAAAAATTGCCCTCAATGGATCAATTTGATGACATTAGTAATGAATAAGCTATTGGACTCTAAACTAACAGAAGTTGATGATCAGGAAGAAAAGGGTAATAAATCCACAGAAAAACAAGAGGATGATGCTCTGGTTCTATGGGATTGTGTCTCACTTTTTAAAACATAAGACGAAGGTTCTCTAAAACATGAAGAGATATCATAAACAAATGTGACAACAAGAAGTCAAGGTTTGTTAAATAAAGACAATACAATACTTCTGAAAATTAAGAGACTTCAAGAGAATGTAAAGAAAATTCAGAAGAGCACCACAGCTGATAAAATACTTGAATTCACCATCACGAGTCAAAATCCAAAGAAAATCAACATGCCTGTTAAGCATGTTGAAGAAAATATTGATAATGTAAAAAACAATCTCAAAGAACATAAGATGGAGTATAATATTGTGGAAGATATTAAAAGGGCTAAGGAAAAAATCTCACTATTTGAAATGTGTAATGTGCCTCAGCAGAAAGAAAAATTGTTAAAAGCACTTGAAGTACCAAAGAAAAATTTCCCATTGACAACCAACCTGAAGAAGAAGAAATTGGTGAAGCAAGTGTGGGAGGTAAGTCTAAATACAAAACCCCGCCATTTCTCCTAACTTTTGAAATTTTCAACCATAACGTGCACAACTATTTAGTAGACACAGGGGCATCGGTCAATGTTATGCCACTTTCAATCTGCAAGAAGATAAATGGACAACCTAAATCATCTACCTGGCAAGTTATTTAGTTAGACAAAACAGTTGTGAAGGTAATTGGGGAAATGGAGGATGTTCTGATTCCATTATCTTCAAATGAAAAGGTATGTCAGTTCAGTGATATTGTAGTAGCAGACATACCTGAGGCTTATGGACTTGTTTTGAGTCAGGATTAGTCAGCAAAGCTAAATGGATACTTTGCATTAGATTGGTCACATCTGTGGTTGCCTTATAAGGGAAGGCCCAATCAAATAAAAGTATTAAGAGAGCCCCACATGAAGCACAATGTCACTCATTTGGAGGGTAAGAATGAACCACTGAATTATGTATTGGGAAACTATCTAATTGAGCTAGAACTGGGAAACTACCAAGCAAAAGAATCTAGTAGTACACCAGACACCCAGCCCGATCTCCTTCGATTTTCACGGGCTGGTGAGATTGATTGCAAAATAGTAGATGCAGTTTTTTATAATGGGTAGGCCTTTTTCAATTTGCAGTCAAGCCTAGCCCCTCAACTTACAAGCTGCCAGATTTACAGGGGTGGGCAGAGAACTGACCAGTTAGTGGTTTAGTTCTCAAACTTTATTTTTCTTGGTTTTTATTTCTTGATTATCTTGTACTAAATAAACTGATTGCTTTGTTTTTTATTTATTTTATTTCTGTTTGTTTTTTATTTCAATAACATAAGCAAACTTTTGGTTGCATGGAGAGCATCAGAATTCTAGATTAACTGAAATCCTTGGTTATAAGACTGTGTACTATTGATTTATCTGAAAGAATTTCTTCTTGTTAGCAGTTTTTCCTGAATGGCTATGAACACATTGAAGTCCTACTTAATCCTTGTAAAATAACTCAGGATCAAAAGGTCTAGAATACTATTTCGAGGCTCCATCCATCTCACATTTAAAAATGTATGAGGGGGTGACAGCAAGGACCCATGGAAAGGAAGCAGGGTAAACAGTATATTATATATAAATGATCCCATGCCAAGAACTAAAATCCAAAAGGCACATAAGAGTCAAAAAATATCCTAAGAAAGCAATATGTATCAAACAAAGTATTGAACCATACGAGTACAAAATTGCCAAAGATCTTCTCCACCCGTGAGCTGAAAATCAATACATCTCTCACACAAAAGGACACTATGGATAGAGGAGCCTGAATAAAAAATTCAGAAAGAAAGGCATGCAAGAGGACTCAAAAAAGGACAAAAAGATCCAAAATCACAAAAGTGAAAAATGGCATGGGAATGAGGAACAAACAAATATTTTTGTTTACCATATGTTACAATCCTGTGGTGTCCAAGCTAGGAGCTACCTGAAGACAGAGGTAAAAATGAAATTCATATTCTTGGCCTCAAAAGAGTTATCTAGAATTTTAAATCTTGGTTCCCATTATCCCTAAATTTGACTGACATCAATGATTAAGGTACATACATTTGTCATTTGGGAAATCCAGACATCTAGAGGAATTCAACATGCTAGTATTTATTGTCAAAACAGTCTGTTGCTCAAAGAAGAAGTTTTCCAGAGATCTGGGTTTACCAGGTAGTCGCCAATTGTTGCAGCTGCAACTGTTTTGCCCAATTTTTTTAAAATTTTGGACCCTCCTTGTCGATTTTATCTTGCCTGGATTTACTTGGTTTCCTGAACTCGGTTGTTCCTCTGCTACAATTTTGAATATTCGAGTTTGATTCGAGGTAAACTGTTTTCTTTCATTTCAGAGGTTGAATGATCTAAAAAGCGTTTGTCTAGCCGATGTTTTTTTACTTTGGAAACTTCAAGTTTTGATTTTTAAATGTTTTCATTTATCGCTGTCGGAAGTCTTTTGAACAGTGAATCAGGGTCGTAGTTTTGTACGCAGCCGCCATTGCGGAAGCTAAACGATGAATGTTCTAACAGATACCCTTATCTTTTCTGATGCTGACAATTTTCTATTTTCACGGAAGACATAGTCAATTCGTCTCCCGCCGTTGCGGCTACGTAGTACACTATCCCGCTGATGGTTAGTCCTTAGTTCTGTCGATCGCCGATGTTTTCTATTGTTGCGGAACCCTTACTCCATATGACTTCCATCGTTGCGGCTGCTTTGTCAACTATCCGCCTAATGTTAGTGTTTCTAATCATCGATACTTAGTCATTACAGCTTCCGACCGCTGATGATTTTGTGATCCGGAAGCCATAGTCAGTCTATCTTCTGTCGTTGTGGCGGCATAGTGAACTAACCTGTTGATGCATTAGTGGTTATATCCCTGACACTTAGCGTTAAAGGTCTCCAACGTCGATTGACTTAATAGTCGCGCGGGACCCGTAATCTGTTCGTTGTCCACCATTGCGGCTATGAATAGGACTATTCTTCCATAGTCTTTAGTTCTTCCGATCGCTGATGGTTTTCATTTGATCCCGAAAGCCATAGTTTGTATGTCTTCCACCATTACGGCTCCTTAGCGAACTAATTGTCTGATGATGTAGTAGTTTCGACTGCCGATAGGGTTTTCCCGTCGATTTTTGTGTGCTTTTACTCTATTTTTTGGGATGGTAGAGTTTTCTCGTGGGTATTGGTCGAGTCAAGGTTTTTTCTAAGATGAAGAGCGCAATTTGTGGTTTGGGTTTTTGAGGAGTGTTGGTTTCATTGTCTTGGTTCACGCTTTCTTCATGGGCTTTAAAGTTAGTTCAGATGCGGCATGGTTTTAGATGAAGAGTATGTTCTATTGGGATTGTGATTAGAGTTAGATAGCGGGTTTAGAGGATTTTCAGACCCAGCTTGCAGGATGTTCATTGCATTATCATGTTTTCTTTTTATGCATTAATATTGTTTAGAGTTCATTTTACATAATGCAGTTAAACACTAAATGGTCTAAAATATGATATCTTCATGACAGGGTGATTGCTACTGCAAAGAAGATATGTCTAGAAGACAAAAAAGAAGAAAAGGAGGCAACAATGAAGGAAGAGAAAGAAATGAAGAAGCAGAGATGAAGAAAGTGAGGGTCTGAGATCTCAACAGATCAATAGCGGCAGAGGCTCAGGCTTGGGAAAAGTTCATCAGCGACCAAACTGGTCCCTCTTTATAAAAGTGCTATTAAATTTTAGTTTAATGTAGCGTACTGTACAGCACTCACTAAAAGACAAAATTGTGGGATTGAATGGTTGAGGGAGCCCAAAGGTCACCGGGGGGCAGCCCAAAGGTTTTGTTGTTTTGTATAAATATAGGAGAGTTAGATGTAGAGAGGGGGATTTTTCCCAGATAGATTTGTGAGATTATGTTGTAAGAAGAACTAGTTCCTTTTGCAATAAGAATTACAAGTTTCCTATTGGAGAAAGCTTGGTGGAAGATTTCAAATGTTGTGTTATGGATTTGTTGAATGTGAACTATTTCATTTTTAGCTTGCATCCATTAACTGTGAGATCGTTCTGACTCTTTGAACCTATGTTCTTGTTATGAATGCGCTCTAGTTTATTCTATGAAATTTCCACTGTGAGTAATGAAGGCTTTTCATAAACAATCAGCTATCTTGTTGTTCATACATCTATAAATGTTCATGTGTTTTGAAATAAGTAACAGCTATCTGTGATTTTTCTTAATGCATGCGCAAAATACATTACTCATTGATAAATGATAATCTTGCTCTCTAGGGATAGGTTAGATAGTTAGTTTTAGTTTCTTGTTGTGTGTGATTTAGATGCGAGTGAGTTAAGACAAGAGGTAAGAACCTGCGCATCACATTGTGACCGCTCCTCGTATTCTCTATCAATCTACATTCTTAGATAGGCACTTGCATATCATGCTTAAATTCAAAAAACTAAAATATACACAATGGATCGAGCCGTAACCGGTAAAACCTTTTATTTACTTGACCTATGGTAGCCGGACCGTAAACCAGACGGATTCCCCATACCAAACAGTAACGGGATAGTTGGGAACGTTTACTGGGGAGAATCCCTAACTGTTGTTACCTGCGAATTTCCAGGCATCAACATACTGTTAAGCTTCCATCTTGAATCTAGTAGTGGACTGTCGAAGCCTCATCCTTTCTCTCATCTATTCAACTTCCCCTCCACTCAAGTAGGCCTTTTGGCTCTTCGGATTTCTTTACCATTTCTATACCTTCTAATTCCGAGCTCACAACCCAAGGATTGTTCTGCAATTATGTACCAGGGGGCTTAATCTGTTCAATCATTCTCGTGTCAACGTCTTCTCATTAATCTCTTCTCTATGTTGTCTGATGTCGGATGTCTCTTGTTTGACTATTTTTTTCTTAGATCGTTGTAATGAGGATTGATAATGCTTGTAAGTTACATTGTTGGTCATTATTGATTGTTCTGCAATGCGTGGTCAAGTTCTATCTTCAATGTTTGTGGAATGTCGAATATACTTGACAATGTCTTCAAGGACTTGGGCATGTTTCCGAGGAAAACCCAAAGAGTACTTATGTGGCCAACTTTCCCTGCACAGGAATGGGCCATCTCATCCATGTCGACGATTTTTCCAAGCGCCTCATCGGTCGCCATGGACTCTCCATCACCTTCATCCCCTACAAATGGATGTTTTCAGCTCATCTCATGGCTACTTATTCCCAGGCTATGTTATCCTCGTGTTTCGACATCAACTTCATCTAGCTTCCGGATGTGGAGAACAAAGGCTCACAACATTTGAGAACCAAAACTTACTTATATAATATTTTCGAGAAATCCAAAGGATCAGTAAGAAATACTCTCGAATCCCTCGTCCACTCTTCCTCTCCTGTATTTGTTTTCATCACTATTTTTTTTTGCTGCGGTTTCTTGTCTAACCATTTCAGGCAATCCGACCCTCCGTCTTTGTCATTGTTTTCAAGCGGCGATGATGATATGAGAGGCCCAACTAGATAAACCAATAGATAGTCATTCCTAAATAATTTGACCACCCATACCTATTAATTCATAGTGTGAGATACACCGAAAATGGAGATAATATGGACTCAAGGATTTGGTTCAATTGAGTCTAAATCCTTTGCTTACAGTAAGCAAGGGTTTATGGACTGTAACACAAGTGCCTACGAGGGTCTATAGGTGTCTTATTATTTCTTATTGAAACTAGATACAACATCATTCTCATCTTGTACTAACTTAACTATTAGTACAAGGAACTTAACTATTCCACCTATATTTCCTTGCAACTTAACAAAATGAAGACCATAAAAAATTATCAGGTTAAAAGACCTTCATCCCCATTTGATTTGAACACTATGTGATATAAGTAATTTATGTAACAAAGAATACTATATTTTCTTTGTTTGTATCACATTCAAGGGATATGCATGTCTATTTATTTTCTCAATTCCGACTTTTTTTGTTTTGTTTTGTTTCCATTATAACTAATTTTTGGGAATTGTTTGTATATTGAATGATTTACCTTCTCTACTTTTAAATAGATTCCAAGGAAATGTTATTATTAAGATTTATTTGGTAGGTTGATAAAATTAAAAATAAAATAATCAAGAATGTGAAGTAAAATTGTTTCTTATTGGTTTATTTGTAACCAAAAATTATATTGATAATAAAATGTTCAAAAATAAGAAAAAAAAAATTAACTAAAGATAATCAAAATACTAAAAACAATTTTATAAAATAAAAAAGTAAAATGGTTTCTAATTAATAAATTAAAATTGGATAAATACAGAAATAAAATTTAACAAACAAATTACTTATCATAAAGTGATTTGTTAATTAAACATGGTCAAAATTTTCAAATAACAAATCTTCAATCTTGGAGGAGCTTCGAGGAACTGGAGCGACGGAATTTATATGGGGGTTCACTATGATTATGTTTTAACAGAACTCTTGTATTGCTGTTTGTTTTTTATCTAATGCTGGGAGGGTCCTGCTATGTGTGGCGTTGATCTATGTGTTATTACTTTCTGGATATTTGGAAGTATTTCGATGCAGGAGCTGTTTTTTATTTGTCTCCTATTTGTTGCGTCTAGTTTTAACTCTCCGGTCCATATGAAGTTGGCTACATTGGATTCACGGTTTTATTTTTTGATCTGGTGATTATTTATGTCATCACTGGCATCCTTATACTGAATCTGAACTTCATTGGTCAGGGCCTGCTTTTGATGCTTCGGTATTTGAGGTTTGGCTGTCAGACTGGACATATCGCATCTGGATTCTTCTCTCTTTAGGCTGGGTGCTTATGATGTGTTGCGTAGTTGTGAGGTTCCTTTCCCTGCGCTACTGTGCTTTCTGGTAATCATTGATGGGTTTCGGGGGTGCGTGGTGTTTCTATTCATGGTAGCCACCATTGCTCCGCACAGTGGTTTCTTCTTACTACCTGGTTTTTTTCATCCCCCCATATTTGAATTTATCATTTATGTGGTTGGGCTTGGTTGGTGGTCCGTCTTTATTGTTTCTTGGTGGCATTGATATTTTTACCATCTGCATTACGGGCGGGAGTTATTATCTACTATCGACGTCCAATCTATTGATTATTTTTGCATGCGCTGGGGAGTTAGTGTTTCGCTACGTCAGATCTTTCTGATAGGTGGCACTCTCTGCTTTTGGCTTAGCTGGTGGCTCGTATTTTCACTTATGTAGTGGGTGCGCATTTATTTTGTTCACACCTTGTTATTGATGATGGGGACAGGTGGTGAGTTTTTAGCTCTTTTGGATCCAAATGATGAGATCCTTTGGAAGGATGTTGGGCTCTTCATCCCTGATGATGCTTTAAGGAGCAAATTTGGCATTGGTGGTAGTAATATACATGGGGGCTCGAACCCATGTAATTATTATCCGGGTGATGTGGCACAGATCGACATACTTAAGCCATTGGAACAGTCTTATGGGCGAGATATCTTGTCTATTGTTGATGATTGTCATTCTGCTGAATTATCCACCCCTCGAGTAAGTGTTCTGGCTGATTCTCATAAGCGATTCAATTCGAAGGTGCTTTCTGGTGTGAGGGATGTCGTAAAACCCTAGAAGCCGAAGAAACGAAGTCCGAGGATGGTGTTGGGGGATGATATTGGGTTAGATGCTGTGGCTAAGTTGTCTTTGGCGGCATTAGTAGGAAAGTTCAGTTACTGGTCATGTTCTAGTCGTGATGTTGAGACCTTTTTTCAGAAACATTGGTTTCCTTTGCTTTCATACATGCCTGAGGTTTTTAAATTATCCCGGGGGTGGTACTGTTTTCTGTTTCAGAGCTTGGAGGATTCTGAAGCTATATTATCCAGAACCTGGCTGTGTGGTAAAGGTAGTTTGATGCTGAAGAGATGGTGTCACCTTTTCAACCCCGAGAAGGAGGTCTTGGTTATTCGTCACCTATGGGTCCATATTTTAAATTGTCCCCTCTTCCTGTGGAGTTTGGAAGCTTTTACAGCCATTGGCAATCATCTGGGGCGTTTTTTACATGTGGAACCTTCCCTTTTAGGGGGTCTGGATCGTAGAAATGGTAAGATTTTTGTGGAAATTGATATCTCTCAGCGACTTGTGGTGGATTTAACCATTGAATGGAGGGGGGTTGCATTTGAGATGGAGTTGGATTACTAGGGTCTACCGTTTCGTTGCTCGACGTGTAATGAGGTAGGTCATCTTAAAGCTCAGTGTACTAGTCGTCCATTGACACAGCTCGATTGTCCAGGTATTTTATCAAATCATTCATCTAATGAAGACCCGCCAGTGATTATCAATTCGAACGTGGGTGCATTGGTGTTGGACCTGTCCTCTCTCTCTATCCCGGACATTTCACTGATTGGTAAGTTACAATTATACTCTCCATCTCTTGCAGCATCATTAACTCTGGAGGAGTTTTATAGATTGAAGGAATCGGTGCTCAATGATAGGCATATTTTGCAGTCTGGGTTATTCAAGGAAGGTTGTGCTTCATTAAAAGATTCCCCTGGGGGGGTGGAGGGGGATTATCCATTGGGCTCTTTACCATCGATTTCCTTGATTAATCAGTCTTTTCCTGGGACTTCCGTTGAGAATTATCCTAAATCTTCTTCTGGGGATTCCTGTACTCTGGTGGGGAGGGAGGAGATGGGTGAGGGATTTGACACATCTCCACAGGATTATATGGGACCTTTTGCCCAGCCTGTTGAGTCTGAAACTTTTTTCTGATGTGATTCCTACCTATAGTGTTGTTCTCCATAATTCAAAACTTCCTGTTTACATGGGTGGGAGTATCATTGTGGATAATCCATCTTCTGAGGGTTTATCATCTCCGGGGTCTCTGGGTGTGCTGAATGATGATCCCAAAGGATGTATTCGAGGGGGTTTGGACCCTGAATTTTCTCCTCTGAAGACCAGAAACGCCAGAAGACTGAAAGGGTTGTTATCTGATTCTCCCAAATTGATTACACCTACTTCTCATATCCCTCGGGCCCTTAGAGAGCAAAAGGCCCTTGCACGGGGTTTAACATGATTATTCTCTCAATGAATATTTGTGGGGTAGGGGGTGCCCATAAATTGCTAGCCCTCCATAGAGTGTGTGAGAATGTTCGACCTGATGTATTATTGATTCAGGAGACGATGGTGTTTGCTGAAAAGGCAATTGATGTTTTTTCAAAAGTGGTGGGGAGTTGGTATATGAGCGCTGTGGATGCTACTGGACTTTCAGGGGGTTTTCTATCCGCGTGGAACCCTAATAAGGCTAATTTTGAAGTCTTCAAATCTGTTGCAGGTATTATGTTGAAGGGCCGGTTCGTAAACGGCGTTCAGGAGATTAACATACTAAATTGTTATGGGCCTTATCAGCATAGAATTCCTTTTTGGAATCATATTCGCGCTGGTGGTTTATTGAAGACATCTGGATTAATCATCGGTGGAGATCTTAATTTCACCATATCTGCTCATGAAACGTGGGGAAGCTTGCGACTGGATCCAGATGCTGACTTTTTTCAAGATCTTTTTCGGGATGAAGGTTTGTTAGATATTGAACCATCTATCATCCGACCTACTTGGCAAAATGGTCAGGGAGGTCCAGCTGGTATTGGCAAGCGATTGGATCGTTTCATTGTGGATGCTAATTTACTGGAGCAGGTTCATTCTTATCGTTCGTGGGTTGTTCAGTCAAAGATTTCTGATCATTTTCCTATTGTTTTCCAGTGGGAAATGGAAGGTGATCGCATTCATTATCCATTTAAATTTAATGCGACTTGGCTGGATATGGATAATTTTGACCTGTTTGTAAGATCGACCTGGCGGACTTTGGTGGTGGATGCTGACCTTACTCCTATGCGGAGATTGGTTTTGAAACTTAGGCTCCTCAAGACTGAGGTGAAGACTTGGGAAAAGACTCAAAAGTTGCGAGATTCGGAGGTGTTGGTAGCAATTGAGTCAGATATTGCTAAAATTATGATAGACTATCCGGCCGGTATATGTGATGAGGTGGTCAATGATCAGCTGAAATGCCTTTATGTATCTCGACAATCCATACTGCAGAGGAAAGAGGAGTCGGCGCACCAGAAAAGTATACTGAAGTGGATTGAGAGTGGTGACTGTAACACCAAATTTTATCATCAGTATGCCAATGCTAGAAGAATACATAATCATATCTGGGAGTTACAAGTGGAAGATGGGTCTGTTATTTGCAATCAGGGTGATCTTGAAAATGAGGCATTTACATACTTCAATTCTGTATTTAAGAAACAGGAAAACATGTCTATTGTTGCTCAGATGGACCTTATTATGAAGTACCCGCAGATGTTTGGGGAACAGGATGGTGCGAGGCTCTATGAACCTGTTTCCTTGCATGAGATTCATTCTACTCTGAAAGAATTTGAACTCTCAAAGAGTCCTGGGCCGGATGGATGGACTGTAGAATTTTTCCTCCATTTTTATGATTTGGTGGGTCTTGATCTTCTTGCTATGGTGGAGGAATCTCGTTTACAGGGCTTTGTTTGTGGTTCATTGAACTCTACTTTTGTGGCATTAATTCCAAAGTCAGATAAGCCTTCCTCTTTTGCCGGTTATCGGCCGATTTCACTCTGCAATCTGATTTATAAGATTATAACTAAAATCATTGCATCTCGGCTGAAGAAGGGGTTGTCTTTGGGTATTTCTGATGAACAGTTCGGTTTTCTTGAAAATCGCCAAATAACTGATGCTATTTCCATTGCTCAAGAAACTATTCACAACATTAAGTTAAAGAATAAGAAAGCACTGGTTTTGAAGTTGGATCTCATCAAAGCTTATGATCGGGTGGACTGGGGCTTTATCCGATTGGTTCTTTTGCAGATTGGTATACCCTTGCTCACTACAAATTGGATTATGGGATGCGTCTTTTCTGCCAATTATGCTATTCTGGTTAATGGAAATCCCACCCCTTTTTTCTCGGCATCCAGGGGCTTACGACAGGGATTCCCATTGTCGCCATTATTATTTCTACTTATTGTGGAAGGTTTCAGCAGGTTGATTAAGCAATGTACTGAGGATGGAGAGATAGTGGGTATCGAGGTGGCAGCTGGTATTTTTATGACACATCTGTTATTTGTGGACGATATTCTATTGTTTGGCGGGGGCTCTCTCCGAGAATGGCAGGCTATCAAAAGTGCACTTGATGTTTTATGTGATGCTTCGGGTATGAGCATTAGTCCGATCAAATCTCAATTTTATCAGTCAAAGTGGGTACGTGATGAGTTGGAGGCTCTACACCAACTTTTTTCTTTTGATATCCTGCCTCTTGATCATGGATTCAGATACCTGGGTTTTTTTTTGAAGCCAAATAACTATAAGATCAGGGACTGGATTTGGTTGCTTAAGAGGATTGAGACACGCATTGTTCATTGGGGCCATCGTTTTTTATCTATTGGAGGAAGACTCATATTGACTAAATCAATTCTGGAAAGCATTCCTGTTTATTGGTTCTCACTTTCCTGGATACCGAAAGCTATTCTTAAAATGATTTAGAGCAGAATGACGAGATTCATATGGTCTGGGTGCAGTGAAAAGTCTTCTATCTGCTTGGCGAGATGGGGTTTATTGACTAAGCCTAAAGATTGTGGAGGATGGGGACTAAAATACCTTGGAGAATTTGGAAAAGCACTTATGGCAAAAAATCTGTGGCAGTGTATATTTATACCAGGCCTGTGGCATCGGGTGATCTCTGCCAAGTACATTAGGGGCTGGCCGATTTCATAATGGATCAGATTGTCTGTATACGACCTGAGGAACATCTCGAATATATGGAGGGCGCTTATGAAGGCGTTGCCTATCCTTAAACAATGGTTGGCGTGGCATCCTAGTGATGGATGGAGCATTAGGATTGGAAGAGACCCTATTCTGGGTATGAATGGAGCTTTCAGACTATCGGATCCTCTATTGTCTCAATTACTTGATAAACGAATATATTTTTTGGCACAGGCAGCAAAAAATATTGTTGATAACAATTTCTCGGGTTGGATGGATGCTCAGGAATTAAATATATCTGGTACTATGGCTTCTGAATGGAATTATTATACTTACAAGATTAGAAACACCGGTTTAAGGCTGCAACATTGTAAAGATTCTCTGGTCTGGAGTAAGAATGTGAAAACCGGTACTATCACTGCGGCACTGGCATATTCATCTTTTGTTTTTTCCACTTTCCCGGATTGTATTCCCATATGGTTTAAGGAAGTTTGGAGTTGGAAAAATCCTCTAAAGACGGTGATATTCTCCTGGTTATTATTGGCTGAACGTATACTTACTTGGAATATGCTCCAGAGAAAGGGCTTCGAGGGTCCTGGAATATGCTCGTTATGTCATGATGCTGAGGAAAGTATTACACATTTGATGATTGACTGCCCATTTTCTGTGCTGGTTTGGAAACATATTGGTCATTTATTTGAAACTGATCTTATTTGGCATGGAAGACATATTACAGAGGCTTTCGGAAGTTGGATAACTGGTGACAGTAAGCTGCGGTCCATCCCATTTCATGTGTGTAGACTTATCTGGCTGGCTAGAAACTCCTTTATTTTCAGGAATGCATATACTACTCCTCTTCAGATTGTCAATAAGGTACAGATTATTTGGAATGAGGGACCCAAGTTGTTCAAGAAGAAACCGTCTCGTATTATTCAGCAACCTTCTTTTCTTCATGACATGTCTGTAGGATACTTTGATGGGGCCTCACAGGCTGTAGGTACTATGTGTGGAGTTGGGGCGATTATCATATCGCCTCTTCTGGGCAGATTTAACATAAAATGGAACTGTGGTATTGGTACCAACACTCGGGCTGAATTACTGGCATTGTGGAGTATTCTTCACTTTGCTAGATCTTTGGGCATTGATGCAATACAAATTGCTGGTGATTCCCGGGTTATTGTCGAGTGGTTTAAAGGCATATTTCATTTGGAAGCGGTCCTTCTTACCTATTGGATGGATCGTATCATGCAGCTGAACAGTCAATTTGTGGAGATCAGCATCCAGCATGTATATAGGGAGATCAATTATGATGTTGATCTATTATCTAAGCAGGCATTAGCGGGGCTGGTTGGACATTTTTTGGTGGCCCGTGGGGATGGACGTGATCCATCCGCTTATAACTTTTTTGGGACTTTTTAGTTTTTTGGCATATATGTATGAACGCATAAGATTGTTATATCTTATGGTTCATATGGGGATCACATCTTGTGGTGTATTATGGTAATGGATATTACATAATTAGCCATGGTAGAAATCCTGATGGGTGAAGACAGAGTTATGTGGAATATAGGGGGATATGGACAGTTATCAGTTTTTTTTTTGCTAGTAGTTGCAAGTCTCCTGTTATGGACTAGTATTGACGGTTGTCATTATGTATAACTCTGGTGATACCTTTTTTATATATAATATATATAAGATCTTTTTTTATGAAAAAAAAAAACAAATCTTCAATCTTCACAAATAAATACAATTGCCAAGAAATTTGTTTTGTTTTCAAATTTATAAGTACCGTCCCCAACTTGCTCCTTGGGCTCCGGTAAGAGCCAAAGCTTGCTCGGATGATACTCCTAAACTTACTTTTGTTAAGTTTTTTTTCACAAAACTTATACATGAGTTTTTTTTCACACAACTTATTTTTATTAGGTTGTGGGGGGAGGTTTTGGAAAAAGGTAGAGTAGTACAAAATGATTCATTCAAGGGGTTACTACATTTTCATTAATCTTTGTCTTGCATTAATTGGAAAAAGGTAGAGCAGTACAAAATGATTCATTTAAGGGGTTACTATGTCTTGCATTAATTTTAGTAATATGATGATTAAAAATTCTATATTTTTTAAATTATGAATTAAAATATTTTTTTAAATTTATGTTATATAAAATTACTGAAACTTTAGTAATGGATGTAGACACTTTAAATCAATATAAATAAATTATTAAATTATATTATCAAAATATTTTATAAAACTTTAATTATGAAATTTTTATGTAAAAGTTTTAAACCATAAAAATAATAAAGTTATTTAAATTATATTTGGTTTGTATACAACAAAATTACTTGAATTATACTATCAAAATATTATGATAAAGTGTTAATTCATTTATAATTGTATTAAACTTTGTGCATAACACAACTTTAATGATTATATAAATAAGTTTGATTATGTAAATAAGTTTTTTAAACAGTTAACATAGATAAGATATTTGGAATATATATATATATATATATATATATATATATATATAAATTATATTTAGTCTAAATACAACAAAGTTACTTAAATTATATTATCAAAATTTTATGATAAAGTGTTAACTCGTTTATAATTTTACTAAACTTTGTGCATAACACATCTTCAATGATTATGTAAAATAATCCCTTTAAACCATTAGCTTAGATAAATTATTTAAACTCTACTATATAAGTTTATTAAAGTTTATGATAAATTGATTAGTTGTATATTGTGTATCATTAGATTAACCTTTTTGCATAAGTTACACCTTAACTAGTAGGCCCTTTCAACCATGAGCTCAAAGTGGTAAATCTTTATTATTATGTGTGGTAGCAAGAACCTAATGCTCTATCATATCTATAAATGTAGGTAGAAGTGAGGTTGGAGTAGTTGGATAGATAATGCAATAATATATCTTAACTATTACCTTTATGAGTGTGGCTAAAAGTGAAGTTGGACTAGTTAGATAGATATTGTTGTAATACACCTTAATTATTATTATTATTAAATAAGTTAAGGGAGTGAAGGGCTATTAAACAAGTTAAGGGAGTGAAGGACTATTAAACGAGGATATTCATTTGGTCATTATTTATTATATATAAAATAGTGAAGATAGTAATCTTGAGTGTAATAATATATCTTAACTATTATTAATTTCTATGAATACACTTAGAATTGAGGTTAGACTAGTTAAATTGAAATTGTAATTATATACTTTAGCTATTGTTAAATAAATGGGGATTGTGAAGTACTATCAAACCTTTTATTTCATTTTCTTTTCTTAAATCATGATTTTTTTATAAAAAAATTGTCAAGCACATTATTTAAAAATTATATTTCTTCTTCTAAATGTCATTCTAGTCCATATAGTCTCAATGTTGCAACCAAGATTCTAGTCCATATAGTCTCAATGTCACAAGCAAGAGATTTAATATCACTCTTTAATGTCCCATCATTCTAATTATGGGAGATGGTTGTTACAAATTTCATGTTTCAAAATTTTGCCCATGGAACCATTATTGAAATTTAAAACTATTTAAACCTTTTATGAACAACATAACTATGAAATGCATATGTAGTTGCATAAGTATAAAACATGATGAAATTAAAACTATGTTCACACACATCATACATAAACAAACACATTCATAATAAGAAATAAATATAGTCATTACACATTCATATATAAAACAAAGAATACTTATCTTTTAATTGAAGAAGATTTAAACAACTAGTTATGTACCAAGCATAAATATCTAACAACAACTACCACCTCAAACCAAACTATAATATGTCATCAAAATTTTAAATTAAAATAATGTACTAAATCAATAACATTATATACATAAGTTAAATTTAAACCATGTAATGGAACTAATATTTTTTAACTATGATTATAATATTAATAATAAATAAATAAAATTAATATTTTTATTTTTAAAAATATGACCACTTAGCTGCAAGAATATGGAAAAGGCATTAATAAATATATATTTTATTTCTCATTCTACACATTAAAACACCATAAATTTTGTAAAAAACATATCTTAGGTATTTCAAAATTTAACAATGTACTAAAATAATGAAATTTTTTTTAGCAATGTACTAAATTTTTTTTATTACCAATGTACTAAAAAGGTGATGTTTAATTTTCTTTAAGTAAAAAATATAAGATTCATATAAGGTTAATAAGAAAAAAGTGACACAAAAAAATATTGTATATTTGTTTTTGTTAAAATATATATATTAAAACTAGTAAATATAATTAAAATTACTATATAAATATATATTAAATTTTATAACTTATTATTTAGATATTTTTATAAAAAGATCGGTATTTATTAAATTTTATAACTTATTATTTAGATATATTTATAAAACAATGGGTATAGTGGGATTAAAGATTGGAAAAGGAAGATAAATGTTATTAGCGTGAAAGTTTTCTTAACAGGGATTGATACCATACTTTACTTTGCATTACATTTAAGGGATAGACATGTTTATTATATTCTCTATCTTTTAGGGTTATCTTGTTAATTTTTTAAGCATTTGCAAGTTTGCCAGTTTTGTGGCATGGAAGGATACCGTACGTTTCTTTGCATTACATTCAATGATAGGTATGTCCATTATATTGTTTGCCTTTTAAGGATATCTTGTCACTTTTTTGAATCATTTGCAAGTTTATCAAATGACTTTCTCTATTTTTTCTCTTTGTTGTTTTTAGTTAATAAATTCATGTATGAGGCATCACAAGGAGAATAATTAGGTGCATCTCAATATAAGAAAGAATAAATAGATGCATCTAAATATAAATAAAAGGTGAAGTTGGTCAAAATGAAAACTATAAAAGTAAAAATGATGGATCAATATAATAAAATACACTAACATAAATCCATCTTAACTAATTTGAGGAATTTTTTGCACCTCAAATGATTTGATCCCTCTATCTCTAAGTAGGTTCCAAGGAAATGTTGATTTTGAGATATATATGGTTGGTTGATAAAATTAAGGGTAGAATCACCAATATAGTAATAGGATGATCTTGGAATCTGAAATAAAATTGCTTCTTGTTAGCTCGTTGCACCTTGAAATTAAGTGAAGGGTGAAATTCTCAAAAGTAAGTCCCCATCTTAGGATAAAGAGACTAATGAATTATCAACATCCTAAAAACAACTTCATGGAGTAATAAGTAAAATTGCTTCGATTTGGTAGATTGCAGCTTGATGGTTCAAGGCATCGTAAGTAGGCCATAACCGAGGATGGAATTTCACAGCCAAATTTATCGTCATGAGGTAATTTGCTTGTCAAATACGGCCGAAAATTTCAAATGAACGTCATCAATATTCAACAAAATAGTTAGAATGGGTTATACAATTGCCAAAACCGTCAAGTTGATGGGATGTTTCATTTTCAAATTTCTAGGTACCCTAATCACTACTTGCTCCTTCATCTACAGTAAGAGTTAAAGATTCATAGGATGCTACACATAAACTTACTATTATTAATTTGTGGTGAATTTTTCGGGAAAACCTAGAGTAATACCAATTTTAAGGTCAGCACTTGTACTTACTTTAGCGGTGTGTTTAGTCAAATATCTATATGTGTTTCAATTTTGTTTTATGAGCAAAAAAATACATAATGCAAATTTACCAAGCTATAAAAGTAAGTGTATAAGGACTATGTTGAATAATATTACTATCTTGATGAAAATTTTATGATAGAGTTCCCTTTAGACAATGAGCTGAAATAAATTATTTGGAACTATTCTATACAAACTTATTATTTTGATGAAACTTTAGTGATGGAATTTCAATGTAGGCCCTTTAAACCATGAATACAAAATACAAATAAGTTATTATACCTCCAGATAGGTAGTGTGACATTGTAATCGATTTGACATTGAATTCATATTACTTCATTTGAATACTTAATAGTTTGCATCTCAGTTTTGAATTGTAATGAAAAATTGCATAATTCATGATTTTATGCATTCATATTACCCAAAAAAAACTATGTATTTGTGTTTCTCCCATTATCACAAGAGCAATGATGAAATGATCGATTTCTGAAAAGGGTATTTAATTAACATTTAATTCAATATATTACTTTTGTCAGATTGTCTCTGCCTCCATTGCATCTCCCTCCACTGCCTCTAATGAACCTCCCTCCACTATATCTTCTTACAATGCACCACCCTCCACTATCTCTGCTTCCAACGCACCACATTTGTTTTCATATATACACCACCTTCATGAATATATGCAACACTTAATTAATTTCCTCCATGTTTTCTGTTATTTCAATGCTTGGGAACTTAGTAAGTTGGATCCATACTAAACAAACTATAAATACATCATACCTTAGATGATCTATGTTTTGTTTCTACTTAGTATTATCCTCCTTTCCATTGGGTACTACTATCCCATACACATGTGAATGGACATTATAGTTTACTCAATCATCAATGGACCATGGATTGATTGGATAAACTGATTATGAAACAGAAACATGTTGTGTTGCTTCAACTGTTGGCTTTGTGGAACTACTAACTCTTGGTAAACTAGATATGGAAATTGAGTTGCATCTACATCCAATGTTGTTGTATATGTCCCTTACTCTTTAATAGGAAAGGACACTAAACGAGGCTATGGATCTTGATCTAGAACTAAATTTGGATTTGAAACTGTGAGGTAAACATTCTGCATATGCCCATAAATCCTCATGCAACTGAAAACAATATATTCCTCTATTACAAAAACATAGAAGCAACTTATCTAGCTCACAACTTCCACAATCACTCTCTCAAAGCATCATGTGCTCTAATACTATGTTGAATACATAGTCATAGCACAATGGGTGAATCCATTGCAATGATATGCTTTCTCTTTCTTATCTACTACATTCTATACAATATTTTGTTAGTAAGTGATATTTGTGTTTCTTCTTACAAAAAAATAAATTTCACATTATCACAATTGTAGAATATATTTTTTATTCCCTTCAACAACAACATATGAGATGATAAATCAGTATCTTATTGGGAATAAATTTGAAAGAAAACTCCTATGCAATCAAAGGACCCTTGAACTTAATTCATGTTTGCTATTAAATAAATTTAATGATTCTTGCAATTTTTAGATGTGTTCACTAATTTGTTAGGCAATTGTAAAAAAATCCCATAACAAAGATAAATAGATGAAGCTGCTCTAGGGCCTCTAATGAAACAAAAGTATCTTCACCATGCAATGCCAAGTTAAAGAAACAAAATTATGATTATGACATATAAAGTAAAATACAACAAAGAAATTTTTAGTTATGAGATATTGGTTAATACATAGTAAGGACATAAATTGTATTTTGATCTATCTTGTAAGTATGATTTCCTAATTGTAGCTGCAAAGGGAATTACAATATAGAACCTGTCATATTTGCAATGAACAAGGTTTATAGCTTTCACTTATAAACTTATTAGACAATTTTTAATTTTATATTCCAATTTTGTAGATCATAATGTCCTTGGAAAACAATGGAATATCCAAAACATCTTTCCCACCCATCTAATTAAAAACTAAGGATTGTTGGAATATATTAAACCCACTCATAACTTAGGATAAAACAATTAATCATTATTTGATTAATTATTCACCCACTAGCTTAATTAGTTGGCATCCACTTACACCTTAAAGTCAATACATGCCATCTATATCCTAGGAATGTTTTATTTCTAATTCTAGGTTGATCTTGACCACCTTTAGACCATCCAGAATTAGTATAGAGCACTTTACAACAGATTCTGTTTTATTCTGTGTTTCCTACTTTTCTGTGGATAAGGGAAAGCTAGTCAAACTAGGAAACTGGGTCCTTTTGTCGCCAACCCATCCTTCATGACTTTTCCTCCATTTTCTAGGATTAGCATGTTTTTTCCATCTCCTTGAAAACTCACTCATGCTTTTTCCAATTCATGAGGTCCTTGATAGATTTGGGAAGTGTGTTAGCCACCTATGGGGGTTTGCTATATTTTGGTAAGTCATCCTTTTTGAGCTTTATGATTTGTCTCCATACAACTTGATTTTCCTATGAGGGATGTACTATTTATGTAAACTGTTATTCATCATTATTAAATGGAAGGATACACACCAATATTCATCTCTTCATTCATGTGATTTAGTCTCTTTTCTTCTCTCTATTTTTCCTGTGTATGCTTATGAGAATTCTTAGTAGCAAGATCTATTTCATGTGCTTCTTCTTAGCATCATTGCTCATAGCATTGATCTATTATTTCTACATGGTATCAAAGCAGTAAGGTTGATCAAGTTCTACAGAGCTGAGGAGCGCATCTAGTCTCCTATCCCTCTCTGAAGAAGAGCTTGTCTAGCTTACAAAATTTTCTCCTAGTTTGTTTTGCAGGTTGCAGAGAGTATCTCCTAGAGAATATCAACAACTTCAATATGGATTTAAAGTTTCCTCTATTTTCTCCTTTCAACTATGTTTATTGGAATCCAAAGATGAGCGCATACTTGAAGAGGCAATGGCTCTTTGATGTCTCCATTGGTGCATTGAGCGAACCTGAGTCTTATGAAGAGAAGATTGATTGGATTAATAATTGTGATAGAGATTATGGAATCATGTGCTTTTCAATGTCTCCAAATATACATCATCTCATAGATTCTACCGAATTTCCATTTGAGCTTCGGAAAATTTTGGATAAAGCTTTTGGTTTGCAGGAAATAGAAGATGAAGCATGGAGAGAACCTAGCATCTCATCTTGTTCTATCTCTCAAAATTTATTGGCCTCTATATTCTCTGATGAAGTTGATCTTGATGAAGAATTTTCTCATACAGTTCATGTTGCTGCTACTCTCCTTGATTCGAATGCTTCCTCCTTCAATGAAGAAGCAAATATTGAAGAGCCATCTTTTTCGGTGTCTCTTGAAGGTGATTTTTCTTCTTGTGATACTATTGATGAAAAATAAGTAACATATGGAGCTGCTATTGATATTGATGATGATCCTATCACCCATTCATTGTTCCCTATATCTCCTATCTCATATTCTGAGATCTGTGTGTCTGACTCTTCATAATTTGTGCATACCTCTCTCATTGATGGTGCGCAACCCAGTGATTTCCAAGATGTTTGCTTAGCCATATCAAGCCTTATTTGTGTCATACCACTTACCTTAATTGATCTCATGTGCTTCAGAATCTACTCCTTTGTTCTTGGCATCAATACTTTGAACCTCCTTGAAGATTGTGAACATCTCATTCTTTCCTCCTTTCATACAGAGGATTCATTACGAGTGTATTCCCATGAGTCTACTGATATGCTTATATGTGATCCTTTGGATTCTGATTTAGAATCATATTTGAAGGTTAATACACATATCATACCACCATCCATACCATCTACCATACCTCTGAATAATCCTAAGACTATACAAATCCCAAGTTTACTAGTCGATTCCTCATTGGTCTCTTATGCAGTGATATTTATCTTACATGGTTTGAAGTCTTTCCTATCTTTCAGTGGATGGTTATCCATGACCTTAGTCATATTTGGACTAATATTAAACATGTTTGGATCTGTTCTAAACACTTATGGTTCATATATTATGCCCATCCATCATTCATATTTTTACACCTATCAGTTTTCCACAGTTGCTCATAGTTTTCCTAGTCTAACCCTATATCCTCATTGAGCCATTGAATCCTTTGTCCTTGCTGTTCCAAATGCTAATAGTTCTGATATATCAGAGTTTTATCATCCTCATATCAGATCTGGAAAGGTGTTACATTAGATTGGAATATTGACATGTGATTCACATCACAACTTTGCAGCTATTCAGGGAATTGGGTGTGAAATAAATTGTCTTAATTTTTGTACTCTTTGGAAAGGAGTATGCACAAATCTCTTTTCCATTTCAGATTCTTTTTGCATATCAGATTTTTACAGCAGAAATAAGCATTCAAATAATGCTCCTACTTCATCAAATTCTGAGATACAAGGAGTCTCTCCTCTTCCTTCTTGCAGGTTCTACTTGAAGACATATTATTTCAAATTTTTTGCCTTGTCCTTTCTTGAGGGAGGATTTTACCCATGTCTTTTTGCCTCTTTCCTCACTTTTCTGGACATAATTATTGTTAAAGGGTGACCATAGCCTTGTTGTTGGGCCCTATATGCATCTATATTTTTTGTCATAAATTCAGACTTATAAGGGGGTGTTGGAATATATTAAACCCACTCATAACTTAGGATAAAATAATTAATTATTCACCCACTAGCTTAATTAGTTGGCATCCACTTGCACCTTAAAGTCAATACATGCCATCTATATCCTAGGAATGATTTATTTCTAATCCTGGGTTGATCTTGACCACCTTTTGACCATCCAGAATCAGTATACAACACTTTACAACAGATTCTTATTTATTCTGCTTTTCCTTCTTTTATGTGGATAAGGTAAAGCTAGTCAAACTAGGAAACTGGGTCATTTTGTTTCCAACCCATCCTTCATGACGTTTCCTCCATTTTCTAGGATTAGCATTTTTTTCCATATCCTTGACAACTCACTCATGCTTTTTCCAATTTGTGAGGTCCTTGATAGATTTGGGAAGTGCTTTAGCCACCTATGGGGGTTTGCTATATTTTGGTAAGTCAACCTTTTTGAGCTTTATGAGTTGTCTCCATACAACTAGATTTTCCTATGAGGGATGTACTATTTATGTACACTATTATTCATCAGTATTCAATGGAAATATACACACCAATATTAATCTCTTCATTCATGTGATTCAATCTCTTTTCTTCTCCCTATTTTTCCTATGCATGCTTGTGAGAATTCTTAGTAGCAAGATCTATTTCCTGTGCTTCTTCTTAGCATCATTGCTCATAGCATTGATCTATTATTTCTACAAGGATTAGCAATATGATCATAATTATGAAATTCCAGGTCTTTATATAACAAAATGAATAAATTACTCAACAACTATATCAAGAGATCTTGGGAGAAGACACATATCTCAAAAAAATAATATTCCCTCAACCTCACAAAATAAATATATTTCTAGTTAGACATTGAAAGATAAAGAATTATTGGTCACTGCAGAACTGCAACTTTGCAATTTGTTAGTCCTAGTTATTACATCTTACAATTTGACATTATTAATTATTATTAAAAATTACTTTTATTTGTTTATTGCTTAAATATATGAATATATAAGAGAATCAACTTTCCTTAGATATTATAATGCCAAACTTTACAATTATGTATAATCACTACTACAATAATTAATATCCAAGTAAACAAAATATAGTTGGATCAATGACAAAAAAGTTGTGATCAGCACAACATAAATTGTATAAACGAAACTTATTTAAATCAAGTATACAAAAAAGCATTACAAGATTTAAAACATTAATATTTTTCCCAAAGTAAAGATGATCAATAGTGGATACCTAAGGAAGATAATAGCATGTTCTATTAAGCTATAAAAAAAATCAAATTCCAATTATAATGCATCATTGATCAATATATAATCCAAGTTATCATAGTTCAACTATCATATTTGTTTAAGTAAAAGAAATAAACAATGTGGCATCCCCACATTATCATATCACTAAATGTGATATACATCAAACCAAATGTATTTATCCTCTAAATGGGAGGTGAAGGAGGGACGCTATTAAAAGTTAGTTGTCCTTTAAAATTATTTACATTTTTCTCTTATGGGTGTTATTCTTTTTTAGGTGTACTTATCACTTTAATTTTGTAGTATTTTGGTGACCAAGTGGTGTTGTTGTGTATTGGGTCAATATCTACATGGTATTTAGACTTGAGATTTTGTTTTGTATCGGGTCACTATCTACATGGTATTTAGACTTGCAATTTTGTTGTATATTGGGTTAATATATACATGTTATTTAGACTTGAAATTTTGTGATTCTTCTATTTTAAAGAACTACTTTATCACTACAATTTTGTACCCTACTTTGTAGTATTAGTAGAAAAAAGTGTTTAACTACAAGAAAAAGTTATATTATTTAAAATCCAAAACTAGAATAAAATAATAATATTTTTTACATTTTATCTCTAAGTATGTTACAACTTAGTATTAGTAGCACAAAAGTAGTTGTGATGGGTAAGTTCTCTAATTAACTAGGATTTTGTTTAGAGCATGTTCGACTTTAAGGGTACAGGCCAAATATGAAGTGAGTACATAGTCATCTTGGAAAAATTATTGTGTCAAATGTCAATCAATTTGCTAAGTTTTTATGATATGTGACCTATAAATATTCTACTATTTTTGGATTTATTGATACAAATAATTGTGTGCCCTCCTATTCAAGATCATTCTATGATGGACTTGAAGGGTCTTTTAATAAATTATGGATCTGTAATAAAAATGGTAAAGGAAAGAGTAATCTCTCTTAACTTGAGAGAAATGGTGGTCATAATCAAGAAAAAATATAGGGGAGAAATTTAGCCAATGGACTATTTTTCAACCCTTTTTCAAAAGAAATGGAAAATGTATGCATGAAAAGCACAAGCATCTTCCCTTTGACTACAAGAGAATTGGAGTTTTTGGCTTGTGGTTATTTTTTTGCTAAATGAAAGAGAAAGGGTAGTGAGAAAACTTTGAATCCAAATGGTTATTGCATGAAATCTATGTCTATGCTAGTCCAAGATGACCTAATGGGTTCACTAAATACTTGTAGGTCATTACGCAAAGGCATCCTTCTAGGTCACTAAAATACAAGTTTGGATTCTTTTAAAGATGATATAATAGTGACATTCAAGAAGGTGTTAATAACACTAAGCTTATATGGACAGAATTAGCTCATGATTATGTCCAATAATCGAACTCTTCATCATGGAACCTTGAACTTAAATATTATTGGACATAATGAATTGTCTTCCTCGTGGTGATAAAGAAACCCTCTGAAGTAAATAAAATGGAGATTACTTACTATGAGGCACAATATGGTAAGGTTTAGTTCTTTATCACTGTTGAACTTGAAAGGAAACCTATGCTAAGATTATTTATGTAGTTGAGTAGGCTTGTTTTAGGCAGGGACTAAAAAAACTTGCATTGGAATGGGTTCTCCTATGTTTATTACAGCGTTACTCAAGCAGAGGAAAACACTTTTGGAGACAGGTCGTACGAGTTTCCCTCTTAGGAGGTGAGGAAAATCCCAAAGAGGATAGAAAGAATGATAAGGAACGCAAAAATACTTTTAATGGTGAAGAAGTGCTTACAAATGTTCAATATGGAGGAAAGGAAACTATACATTGAGATGTCAAAGATAATGCTCTTATTGGTAAGTTTTTGTTTACCCTACTTTGTTGATGTGTTCTCTTAGTCTGTTGTAAGGTAAGGTCTAGTGAAACTTATAGGACATTGGTTTTTATGATTCTAACCATTTACAACTTGAAGAAAGTCCAACAAAACTTTCATGGAGGGTAAATCCTTTCTTTTATTCAATTGTTCCTTTTCATTCTCATGGAAAAGAGGGAATCTTATTTCCATAATCCTTAAATTGTTGATCTTAAATTTTGAGGTTGCATTTTAAAACCAAGGATATATTTAATAATGGTCTCCATATCTATTTGTTAATAACATTTGTTTTTTTTAACCCAAATTAAGATGATAGTGTATATTTAGATTTAATTAACTTCTTTTGGTACACACACTACAACTCTTAATCTAAAAAGTGGTTGTGATTGATGCTTGGGATTTTGATTTAATTAATTTTTACTAGCTACTTACAATATCCCCTTGCATAAATAGTAGTTTCTTGAGTAGTTTACAAGTATATTTGGAAATTTATCCCCTACTAAGCCCCAATGTGTACTTCTTTTTTAAATAGATTATAATGTTTTTCCTTCAAACTTGTAGTCCTTTGTTATGGTTTGTATTGCTATAATCCTACAAAGAACATGATCAACTTAAGTTCATCCATCAATGCTCAACAATCAGTATCCAATAGAGAGAGTCACCCACATCCCTCTAAGAAAATAAATGTGTGGAAAACATATTAAAATGCTAACATCACGATCTATCCAACTATGCTAGCCTATGATTTTTTGTATAAATAGCATTGGCTCTAATTTGTAAATTCACAAGATTACAACTTTTGGGAAAGACCTTGGTAAACAATATTAATGAAATTTGAAATCTAGAAAGACTTAGAACTCTCTTTCCCATGAGACTAAAGGAATATTCTTTAGGTTTCTTATTCCATATCAAATCCATGAGAGTGAGAGTAAAAGAGAGAGTGAGCAAAAAGGAAGAAAGGAAAATACTAGGATTTCTTCTGCTTCTGAGAGTGAAAGTGGAAGTGAACACAAGGATGCGAGAAAGATAAAAGGACAAAGACTTGGATTTGTTTTCATCCTGAGAGTGAAACTGAAAGTGATAGTGATGCAAAGAAACTGAAAAGGAAGAGAAGGTAGTAGAAGTCCTTTTCTTCAATGAAACATTATAGTTGAGGCTATATTACTGAATCTCAAGAATTGAAGGGAATGCTACAAATTCATATTTTTTCTACTGTAGTTATAAAAAATATGAGTTCTTAATTGAGAACCATTAATAGTGCTTCAAAGGAATCAATGATTCTTTGATTAACTATTATTTTGAGTTGAAGCATATCCATATAGACCATTCATTTTTCCACCTCTATTCAACAACTTAAATCAATATCTTATTCTTTCGATTGAGTTGCAATTTACTTCCTAAACTGGATTTCTAATGGAATGGTTAGTTTGAACTTTGTAGATTTAATGTTGGATTTATAAGAATGGTTTTATTTTTGTACGGTTTACTACATTATGCATTTGAGTATATTTGAACACTTCAAAAAATCACACTTTCTATACAATTATGGTTAGCTCAAAATGAGCATACTCTAAATAAATTTGAAGTTTTATGCATTTTTTGAAGTATATTATCTAATGCTACAACTTACTATAAATTTATAATCTTGAAGTTCCGAATTTTGAAGTTCAATTTTAGTTCCCCTTTTCGGTCTATTTTACCTATAGACGTATTATTGCACCTTCTTGGGGAAATTGCTAGTAAAGTAATTGATTTTTTGGTCAGCTAGGTGTTTTGGTGAACGGTCTGCTAGTCAATAAATGGCTCTAGTTGGTAATAATTTTATTTTCATGAACACATAGTCCACTTGTATGTGAGTGTAGAAATGATAGAATAGTTAATGACTCAAGACTTATTATCATCAGTTTTCCTATAACAAGACTCCATGATTTTGATCCACCACTAAGTAGTAGATTATCAAACTCATTAGGAATATCAGTCCAAATGTCACATGATATATCTTGCATCTTCCATGAGTGATATATACAATGAGGCAGATAGTGATTGACTCATGTAGTAAGTCATAGTGGTTTCACTAGATATGTAGATAGGAGTGACACAACATGTAGAGAGAGGTCGAATCATTAATTACTAAGTGGACTCTATTTTCTTAACTAGAGGCCATCATCATCGTAATTTCTCTTTCTATTTGTAGACCTATGATTCTCCAACAATACATAGATCATATATATATTCCTCTCTTATATGGGAGCATTTTCATGATCAAATTATGTTATATGTGTTCTATGGGTTTCTAATAAGTAAAACGGTTTGGCTAACTGAGCACATATCAACAAATCCTAAGCCATGATCTCTTCGACTTGATGGGCATCATCTCTTTCGCAATATCCAGAATAATGCATCAATGACAACATCGATCTTTAATCTCTTTTATGTCTTGTAATCCACAAACATTCTTTCAATTTACAGGATTTATCAGTCGCACTATCTTATTCAGGTTAAGACCACCCCCATTTGTTGTTGTTGTCACCCATACTGGATGGAGGAGGCAACGACAACAACATGTTAAAATCCTCAACTTCTGTTAGATTTTTATCATTCAAGCTAGCATTATGATATTAGGATCTTTAACTGAGAGAATAACATGCACAGTAATAAAACACAAGAGACAAGAGACACAAAGAATTTTCCTCGGGGAAACCGTAAAGGAGAAAACCCCGCAACTTACTCAAAGATAGAATCAGCACCAAAAGTAAAACCTGAAAACATAAAGATGATCTCTCGACAGCAGTAGTCTCTCTCTTTGATCCCAGTGTCTTCTCTCTCACTCATGCACCCCAATGAGTGAGTGTGTGTGTGATGAATAGAGAGGCTCACTCTATATTTATATTCTTTCATTCACTTGAAACCCACTCCAACATGTTGACCTCACTTAACAATTACTTACTAGAGCCGACATCTCTAGGAGTGTGTAATAACCCTAGTGCCCCGCAACTTGTGGGGACTTTTCCTCCTCTGACCAACAAGGATGTTTATCCTTAACACAATGGTGGGGACTTTTTCCCCGACTTACAATTACTCACCTAGGGTCGTCTTCTCTAGGATAGTATAATAACCCTAAGGCCCCACAACTACGAGGAATTTAACCCTTGACCAATAGGAGGGTTACCCACAATGACTTGACATGACTTGTTTACATTATAGAACCTCCCGATAGGAACATCAGGGCATGACATGACTCAAATACATTACAAACACATCCCAGAATAAACATCGGGGTACAATACATAAGATATACGGATGAATACATTCCGAAGTTACAAATACATCAACACTCCCTCTTAACTAGGAAGGCATTCTCTCGACACAATTTATCAGCACAAGTCTTCTTCTCTGTATCATCTAGATCATCATTGAGTTCTTGTCATCTTCATCTTCAAGTCATCTTCATCTGGATCTAGATCATCACTCGATCTAGATCATCATCACTCGATCTGGATCATCATCACTGAATCTAGATCATCGCTCGATCTAGATCATCATCACTAGATCTAGATCATCACTCGATCTGGATCATCATCACTGGATTTGGATCATCACTCGATCAAGATCATCATCACTGGATCTGGATCATCACTCGATATGGATCATCACTGTTGGATCATCATCACAGGTGCTATCTCATGATTCTTCTCGTCATGGGAAGTTCTACAGAGCTGGCCCTTTTTCATGTTGGTTGTAGGCCTAGCCTCCATGTAGGTCTTCTTCAGTGCTTATATTTGATACCAAGTCAGAATGGCCCGCCTAGAACTCACATCTGATCATGTAGGAACCAATCCTATAATCACATCAAAAAGGCCCAGCACTCACATTCACCAGCATGATAGCACACAACTACTATCATCTGTGAAAAGGCTCAGCACTTACAACCACCAGCATGATAGGACACAACTACTATCATCTGTGGAAAGGCACAACACTCACATCCACCAGCATGGTAGGACACACCTACTACCATATGTGGAAAGGCATAGCACTTACAATCACCAGCATGGTATGACACACCTACTACCATCTGTGAAAAGGTGCAGCACTCACATCCACCAGCATGATAGGACACACCTACTATTATCTATGGAAAGGCCAGCACTCACATCCAACAGCATGGTAGGACACACCTACTACCATCTGTGGAAAGGCTCTGCACTTACATCTGATCATGTGGGAACACATCCCTCAGTCACATCAGAATGGCTCTTAGTCCCAGACTGAGGATTCATGGTACCTCACCAGGTAGCTCCATTCCAAGAATGGTGGTAGCCCTTATATCTGACACCAAGTCAGAATGGCCAGCACTCACATCTGACATGGAAGGATCCAATCCTCTAACCATGACAAAATGGCTCAGCCGTTACATCTAATCAAGTGGGAACACATCCCTATATCACATCAGAATGGCCATGCACTCATATCTGATCATGTGAGAACACATCTCACAGTCATATCAGAATGGCCCTCAGTCCCAGACTGAGTTTTCTTGGTACCTCACTAGGAAGCTCCATTCCAAGAATTGCAATATCCCTTATATTTGATCATGTAGGAACCAATCCTACAGTCATATCAGAATGGATCAGCACTCATATCTGACATGGAAGGAACCAATCCTCTCACCATGAAATAATGGCTCAGCCCTTATCTTACCATGGAAGGAACCAATCCTCTCACCATGTCAGAATGGCTCACTTCCCTTTGGAGGGAACCTCGATCTGGAGAACACCAAGATTCTCCCTAAAGTACTCAAACTTCACCCTAGCCAATGGTTTCATTAATACATCATCTATATGTTCATCCGTTGCAACATACTGGAGCTTCACTACTCCCCTCTGCACCATAACCCTGATATAGTGATACTTGATCTTGATATGCTTCGACTTGTCATGGAACATAGGATGGGGTTCTCTAACAACTTCACACAACTCCGGTTGTCACAATATATACAAGTAGCATCTAACTAGACATCAAATAAATCAGGCAGTAGCTTCCTCAGCCATACTACCTCACAACTAGCTGAACAAGCTGCGACATACTCTGCTTCAGCTATACTTAGTGCCACACAGCATTGCTTCCTACTAAAACAAGAGATCACACCTGATCCCATACTGAAGCAAGACCCTTAAGTGCTCTTCCTATCGATGGCACTGCCTACCCAATCTGAGTCAACATAACCCTCCAGGTTAACCTTTTGATTTGCCTCATAATTGAGCCCATAATGAACTGTACCCTTTAGGTACCTCAGAATATGCTTTGCAGCAATCAAGTGAACATGTCTCGGATCTGTCAGGAACTAGCTCAAGGTGTTCACAACAAAGCAAATATCTAGTCTCGTATTCGTCAGGTACATCAAGGAACCAATCATCTGACGATACATCATAGCATCAACCGTCTCTGGTGAAGAATCACTCAATAGCTTCATGTTCGATGCCATAGGTGTGGTCATGGCCTTACAGTCCATCATCCTGAACCTCTTCGGGATCTCTACTACATACTTCCCTTGTCTGAGGAATATTCCAACCGCATTTTGCCACACCTCTATGCCTAGAAAATAGTGCATCGACACATAACAGGGGCATCACTGATCTTCCGCCTTCAACCTTGAAGCAAAGGTTGAAATCCACTTTACTCTCAGTAAATCCTAGAGTCATTAGTAATCTATCCATCCTGTCGTACCATGTCGAACCTTAGGATCTTCTACAGTCACTCCCTCTGAAGCATCATACTCCCTCTGTCTTTCATACTCTATTCACTAAAACATTCTGTACCGGAGTGACAAGTAGCTTCCTATGCTACTAATATTCTATGTATCCATCTAGTGTATAGACTTTCATCTTCAACCTTGTAGAAAAGGTTAAGATCTTCATCAAGCTCATCATGTATGTGTTTCAACTTCCACGGGCTGCAAATGTCTCTTAGTAGTCTATGCCTTCTTTTCATGAGAAGCCTCGTGCTACGAATCTTGTCTTGTATCCCACGATGTTTCCATATACTACATGATGGGGCTGCAAACTTCCCTTCATGTATCGATACTCCATCCTAGACATCATTCTTCTTGAACTGGTCTTCCCTTTCTTCTTGGTTACTTCTTCATAGCTGGAAGGTTCTGCATCAATGATGTCACTACATTCGTCATTTTATTCTTGAACTGTCATCACTTGTTCTTCGGAACAAGTCTCATCCTTCTTTGCTTGTAGATGATTTTACGCGATCTTTCCTGCAAGTCAAATGCATTTGTATGGCCAAAAACATTTCATAAGGAATATTCATACTAGCAAATTCTTATGCATAAATATATGATCATGCAACTACTTTATCCAACACAACATTCATCCATATCTCACGAAAAAATTTCTAGATGCCTTCCATCTCCACCAGGACAACATTGAGATTGTGCACTAATCCAATATGTCAGCAAAGAGGTTTCATTCTAGATAAGTAGAAATGAAGAGTTGTATAGCACCATGAGCTACTTACCCATCACATGCATATTAGTAGTATAATATCATTAATGCAAACATTCTATCATGCATAATACATTAACTGAATTTAAACAAATGTATAACAAAACAATATCATGAAATGACAATTGAATACTTATCTTTGTTTCGTGGGTAGAATCCTTCTTGAGCCTTTAGCTTCATCGTCTTCTTCATTCATAATAGCATCGTTTCTTATCCAAATGCTAAGGTGGATAAGAGGTTCTTCAAGAGTTGAGTTCTTCATATTCCTCATCGCTTGAGGGATCTTCTTTGGATGGTGAAAGCTTGATCTTCAATTGCTCCCATCTTCTCTTCTCTTCTTATGAGTTGAGCTTCTTCTTCTTCCCAGAGTCTGCTAAAAGTAATCACTTCCTTCTAGCACACATTCCTTGAATGAATGAATCCCATGATCCTAGGAGGCCATTCAATGTGGCTATCACCACTTCTGCATTCTTCACTTCTTCTTTTACCGCTTCAATTTGTTCTTTGATTTGAGAGACCCTTGTAAAGTATGAATGCATGGTCTTTGTATTCTGGATCTTCACATTCTTCAACTAGTTTCTTAAGGTCATCTTTCAATTTATGTTCTTCCTTTAAAATAGCTTGGTCAAGGAATCAAACATCTTCGATGTCTTTAGGGAAGACACTTATGGTATAAGGTGATCCGTGATTGAATCAACAATGATCTTCTTGGCCTTGACCAAGTTCTTCTGGTGTAAGGCTTTTAGCCTCATCTCCCTCTGGAACTGGAACCTCTCTTCTTATGTAGGTGTCCAATTAATTTTATTTATATAGATCAAATACTTCCATGCTTGGAAGTTTTCAACTTCACCAAGCTTATCATCAAGCTGATGTGATAGATCACTTTCAAATGAGAACCTCAAATGCAAATAGCAAAAGATTATATCTTATTGATTTGAGGTGTCCGTCCTGGTTCCGGAGCTGGCTGATCTAGGGTTTGTCAAAGAAACCATAATTTTCAAAACTTCGAATATTTCAAATATGATTAGATATAAATATGGACCTCTTCAAGTTGAGCTGTCCAATGTACTCCTTTTCTGAAAATAGTGGAGGGAAGCTCCCGGAACAGGAAGCCCTAGTTTTCCAATTTCTTCTGCAGAAATTCTTGTTACTGTTTCTACGGTATCTATGAAATTACTGCTCCTCTCTATCTAAAATTTCGCACTAAGGTATCATCACATGTCCCTGTTCCAAAACCATAGGTTTCATTAGAATTGGTTTCACCAATTGGTAATTATGATCATTTTCCCAAGTTGACCTGTTAGGATAGTTCAGAACAGTGAAGTTGTACGGACTTCCACGTGTCATTGGTTCAACCTCTGGGTCTAAAACTTGGAACAAAAAAATTAAAGTCCGTGCCCTTTTTGGAAAATCTTCATAAATCTAATTTGGATCTGTGTATCCCAATATATACCAATTCTCCCCAGGTGTCATGTTTAGGGATGAATTCTAGAAGAGGCTATAACCCTAACTTGGAGGGATCATATCTCCCAGAATATTGTGAATCAGAGGAGTAATTTTAGATACAGTGTACATCAGGATTTTATCTTTGGCCTCTGCAATTTTCAGCTCCTGAGCCTTCTCAAATCTCGAGATATAGCAAATGTACCAAAACTTATCAGCTTTAGTATTTAGGGTTTTTCCAGCTCGAGATCAAACTAGGGTTTGACTTTCCCAGAGTTTCACCCAACCAAAAATATTGATCTAGGTCTCTAAAATTTGATTTTGATGAGGAGAGAAATCCTATGTTGGGCTCACTCAAAAAATCCTCTTCTATAGAAATCCCTAATTTCCCGCACCGAAAACTGGAAATGCTCGGAATCGAATTCCGTTTTGACAGAAAGATGAGCCCTTCAATGGAGAGTTAGCCTAGCATACTTTTTCTGATGGATTGTGGAGAGAGACCCAAAAAGTAAGAATCCCTAGCTTCTGTAGGTGCACAATTTCTTCTTCTCAGGTTAGCTCTGATACCATGTTAGATTTTTATCATTCAAGCTAGCATTATGATCTTAGGATCTTTAATTGAGAGAATAACATGCACAGCAATAAAACACAAGAGACAAGAGACACAAAGAATTTTCCTTGGGGAAACCATAAAGGAGAAAACCCCACAACTTCCTCAGAGATAGAATCAGCACCAAAAGTAAAACCCGAAAACATAAATATGATCTCCCGACAGCAGTAGTCTCTCTCTCTGATCCCAGTGTCTTCTCTCTCACTCATGCGCCCCAATGAGTGAGTGTGTGTGTGATGAATAGAGAGGCTCACTCTCTACTTATATTCTTTCCTTCACTGGAAACCCACTCCAACATGTCGACCTCACTTAACAATTACTTACTAGAGCTAACATCTCTAGGAGTGTCTAATAACCCTAGTGCCCCACAACTTGTGGGGACTTTTCCTCCTCTGACCAACAAGGAGGTTTATCCTTAACACAATGGTGGGGACTATTCCCCCGACTTACAATGACTCACCTAGGGTAGACTTCTCTAGGATATTCTAATAACCCTATGGCCCCACAACTGTGGGGACTTTAACCCTTGACCAATAGGAGGGTTACCCACAATGACTTGAGATGACTTGTTTACATTATAGAACCTCCCAATAGGAACATCAGGGCATGACATGACTCAAATACATTACAGACACATGTACAATACATAAGATATAAATATGAATACATTCCGAAGTTACAAATACATCAACAAATTCAACCAACATTCAAGAAGATACTATTAAAGCATAGTCATAAATTCATCCGTCAAGAGGAATTAATGGGCATAATGTTCAACCACCTATACTAATTCATTGATAGATATTTATACAAGATAGAGAAGGTTCGAGCGGTTACACCTGCTCCAACTAATATCATTTAGGGTTTTGTGTGTGTATTTTAGAATATAATATATTACATGATGGAATTCATGGGGCCTTAAAAGGTCCCCTCAACATCAATCTAACTTCCTACACAACCTTTAATAAATTGTTTCCTATGACGTTGAAAAAATCAATAAAAAACTTGGTATTCCACCCATTAAATTTACGAATATTGTCCTTTTCAAATGTAATGGGTAAGTCCATAGTTCATCCTTTGTCACATGTATATAAAGTTCAATTATCTTCTTCATCCATTAAGCTTGGAAAAAACTCTACCAATTTCAATATCTCTCCCAATTTTGAAAGATCAAGTTTTTAGTAGATAGTTCAAAATGGTTTACTCCCAAATTAACAAGTTCATGAAATCCACAAATATGGTTACCATCCCAATCCTTCATTTCCAAAATGGTGTTGTGGTTCCTCATATATCTAGCATAATTATGAAAAAACTTAATATTATGATCCCCAAACAAGATTCAAATAGCTTGACCCTCAATCCTCCACTCATTTTCTGTGTCCAAAAGTAATTTGCCCCTCTTTTGATAAAGACCCATAATATTATCTTGAATGTCCTTTTCAAGTAGGCCATCGGGAAGGGAAAAAAATGCCAATTCAAGGTCATTCTCTACCTCCTTAAGTAAACCATCATGCTTCCTCTGTTGGTCCTAAGCTCACAAAGACGCCACATCTTTGAGAAACTGTTATATTTTTATCATTTAAGGAATATGATCTAGGATATTATCTGAGAGAATAACATGCACAACAATAATCACAAGAGACAAGAGACACAAAGAGTTTTCCTCGTGGAAACCATAAAGGAGAAAACCCTGCAACTTCCTCAGAGATAGAATGAGCACCAATAGCAAAAGTAAAACCCAAAGACACAAAGATGATCTCCGATAGGTTTTCTCTCTCTCACTTGTGTGAGCTCCTCTTCTCTCACTCATGCGCTACAGTTGAGTGTGTGTGTGTGTCAAATAGAGAGACTCACTCTTTATTTATACTAGGTTTCCACTTGACAATTACTTAAAAGGGCCGACCCCACTAGGAGAGTCTAATAACCCTAGTACCCTTCAACTGTGGGGACTATTTCCATGACTTACAATGGAGGTTTAACCTCTATGAATTTACATGAATTTATTATATTAATGATTCTCTCGATAGGAACATCGGGGAACAATGAAATACAATATAAGATATACAAGTGAATACATTTTGAATTACAAATACATGAACACTCCCTCTTAACTAGGAAGGTATTCCCTTGACACAGTTCATCAACACAAGTCTTCGTCATAAGATCATCATCAAGCTGGATCATAGTCATCATCACTACTCCCACTATCTCGAGAAAATGGTGCTATCTCTTAATTCTACTCATCATAGGAATTTCTATAGAGCCAACCCTTTTTCATGTTAGTTGTAGGCCTAGCCTCCATGTAGGTATTCATCTTCTACAACACTTATATTTGACCATGGGAGGAACACATCCCACAACCATGTCAAAAATGCTTTTCTCTTACATCTGACCATGGGAGTAACACATCCTGCAACCATGTCAGAAGGGCTCTGCACTTACATCTGACCATGGGAGGAACACATCCCGCAACCATGTGAGAAAGGCTCTGCACTTACATCTAATCATGGGAGGAACACATCCCGCAACCATGTCAGAAAGGATCTGCACTTACATATGACCAAGGGAAGAACACATCCCACAACCATGTCAGAAATTCTATGCACTTACCTCTAACCATGGGAGGAACACATCCCGCAACCATGTCAGAAAGGCTCTACACTTACATTTGACCATGGGAGGAATAAATCCCTCAACCATGTCAGAAAGGCTCTGCACTTACATCTGACCATGGGAGGAACACATCCCGAAACCATGTTAGAAGGGCTCTGAACTTACATCTGACCATGGGAGGAACACATCCTACAACCATGTCAGAAGGGCTCTGCACTTACATCTGACCATGGGAGCAACACATCCTACAACCATGTCATAAAGGCTCACTGACTCATCACTTCCCCTTGGAAGGAACCTTGATCTGGAGAACACCAAGCTTCTCCCTGAAGTACTCAAACTTCACTCTGGCTAATGGCTTAGTCAACACATCAGCTATCTGCTCATCCATCACAACATATTGGAGCTTCATTGCTCCTCTCTACACCATATCCATGATATAGTGATATTTTTTCTCGATATGCTTCGACTTGTCATGGAACACCAGGTTCTCCAACAACTTCACACAACTCTAGTTGTCGCAATATATACAATTAGCATCCAACTAGAGATCAAACAAATCATATAGTAGCTTCCTCAACCACACTACCTCACAACTAGCTGAACAAGCTACGACATACTCTGCTTTGGTTGTACTCAGTACCACGTAGGACTGCTTCCTACTAAACCAATAGATCACACCTGATCCCATACGGAAGCAGCACCCTGAAGTGCTCTTCCTATCAATGGAATTGTCTACCCAATCCAAATCCACATAACCTTCCAATTTAATCTTTTAATTCGCCCTATACTTTATCCCATAATCAATTGTACCCTTCAGGTACCTTAGAATATGCTTTGCAGCAATCAGGTGAACATGTCTCAGATCCATCAAGAACTGGCTCAATGTGTTCACAATAAAGCAAATATCTGGTCTCGTATTCATCAGGTACATCAATGACTCAATCATCTGACGATACATCGTAGCATCAACCGACTCTGATGAAGCATCACTCAATAGCTTCAGGTTCGATGCCATAGGTGTGGTCATGTACTTGCAGTCCATCATCCCGAACATCTTCAAGATCTCTACTGCATACTTCCCTTGTCCTAGGGACATTTCATCTGCATTAGGACACACATCCATGCCTAGAAAGCAGTGCATCATAACCAAGTATTTCATCTTGAACTTGGTAGCAATATTTCTCTTCGTATCAGCAATCAACCCATCCTCTCCTATCACAAATAGGTCATCCACATATAGTAGGAGTATCACTGGGTTCCCTTCCTCAACCTTGTAGTAAAGGTTGGAATCCGCTATACTCATGGTAAATCCCAAGCCAGTCAGGAAGATGTCAATTCTATCGTACCATGTCCTGGGTGCTTGTTTCATACCATACAAGGCCTTCTTCAATTTACACACATTAGTCTCTGTGTCATGTGTCTCAAAACCGAGTGGTTGCTCCACATACACTTCATCTTCTACTACACCATTCAAGAACGCGGTCTTGACATCCATCTGATGTATCTTCCATTTCATTACTACAGCCAGAGCAAGTATTGATCTGATGGAAGTGTATCTGGCTATAGGTGAAAATTTTTCTTCATAATATATTCCTTCCTTCTGGGAGAAGCCATGTGCCACAAATATTGCTTTATATTTCTCTATGTTGCTATCTGCAGCATGCTTGATCTTGTAGATCCACTTGGAAGTCACAACATACTTCCCTTCAAGTCTTGGGACCACATCCCAGACAACATTCTTCATGATCAACTAGTACTCCTCAATCATATTATCCTTCCATTATTTCTTTTCTATTGCTTCTTCATAGTTTGAAGGTTCTTTATTAATGATGTCACACAATAGGCCTACATAACCGGAGTAGGACCTAGTTCTCTTCCTTTCTCTGTGCATTTCTTCTGGAGCCCCATATCTTTCTGCACCTTGGAGAGCCTCTCATACCTATGTAAGTTTCCTTTTGTAAGGATTCTTCACTTGGGTGGATCTATAGTTTCATGAGGTTCTTCTATTTCTCGGTCTTCTTCTAGAGTTGCTTCGTTCATAGTTGTATCTCGGATCCTGGGTACTTATGTTTCTTCAAGTTCTGTAATAGGTATTTTTATGGATTTGTTGTAATATGAGTCTTCGTCAAATGTATCATCTCTGTTGATGTCAATCTTCTTGAATCCTGGGAAGTATATTCTGTAAGCCTTCAATCTTTCACTATATCCCACAAATATACTCTTCTTTCCTGAAGGATCTAACTTTGTCCTCTTTTATTTCAGAATGTGTATGTACACTGGACAGCCAAATATTCTGAGATGACTGACTTTTGGTTTCTTACCGGAGAATAATTCTTCAGGTGTCTTGTTCTCAAGTACGATTATGTACATGCATAGTTGTCCTGGAAGCTTCTTCCCATCTATGCATGGGAATATATTAATGATCATGAAGCATTACCCTTGCTGCTTCCATAATCGTTCTATTCTTCCTTTATACAACCCCATTCTATTGTGGATTATATGGAGTGGTCAAATCCCTGTTAATCCCTCAATCTCTACATAATTCATTGAATTCACCTGATGTGAATTCCCTGCCATTGTCTAATCAAAATGTCTTGATTTTCTTCTCTGTGTGGTTCTAGATCAAGGCTTTGAATTCCTTGAACTTACTGAATACTTCATCTTTGTTTTTCAATAAGTATATCCATGTCTTCCTAGAAAAATCATCAATGAAAGAAATGTAATATACACACCCACTTAATGAACTGGATGACATTGGACTGCATACATCGGAGTGGATGATTTCCAAGATTCATTTTTCCTTGCTCTCCCTACTTGGAAATGTCTTATTTTTGTTCTTTCCTTTCGCACATCCTTTGCAAACACCTTCATGCTTTTCCTGTATTTCTGGAAGATCTTCAATAGCTTTGCTTGCAAGTGGTAGTGGCCTATAGTGCATATGTGCAATCCTTCTATGCCATAGTTCACTTGGCTCTATTGAATCATGGACCAAGGCTTTTTCTGGTTGGCCCTTTAGTTTGTATAAGCCTCCCTCTTGCTCTCCAATCACTACTACATTGTTTATAGTCTTTCCCTTTGGCCACATAAGGGCTTGGCCATATACAAATGCAACCCTCATTCCTCTTGCATCCAATGCAAATATGGAGAGGATATTCTTCTTCAGTCCTGGTACAAACAAGACATTCTTAATATTCATAGACTTCACAGAGTCTAGCTTATAGGAGGATTCACCACTACCTTTTATGGGATACTGGTAGTCATCCCCAAGTTTCACTTTGTGGGGTGACTCATGTTCGGATAGTTTCACAAAAGATTATTTCAATCCCCTCATATGCTTGGAAGCCCCACTATCTATGAGCCAATCATTGCTACCATGTGTGATAGTTCCCGTGAGGGAAGAAATCAAAACATATTCTTCATCACTTGAAGAGTCTTCACTTTCTTCTTTGACTCTTTTTTCTGGGAGGTTCATTATCTTCTGCAGTGTGAGAATGATGTCGTCTTTTGTTTCCCTTCTTCTTGTGAGAGCCAACTTTGTTTCTAGGACAATATTTAGCAAAGTGTCCTTTCTCATCACATGTATAGCATATGTATTTAGATAGATCTCTACTAGATCTTCTAGGGTTATCTTTCTGGTGAGAATGCTTCCCTTTGGGATGATGATAGTCCCTTTTGATTTTCTTGGTGTGTACTGTGAGAGCTTGATCTTCATTTCCCATATTTTCTTCTCAAGCTACTATTTGAGCTTCTTATTGTGAGCATTCTTCCCACATCCTATTGAAAGTTATTAGCTTCCTTCTAGCACAAATCCCTTAAATGAAGGAGTCCCATGACCTAGGGAGACCATTCAAGGTGGTCATCACAATTTTTGCATTCTCTACTTCTTCATCCACTGCTTCAAGTTGTTCTTTGATTTGAAAGGCCCTTGTAAAGTATGACTATATGGTCTCTATATTCTGGATCCTTACATTCTTCAATTGATTCCTCAAAGTCATCTTTAGATTTATGTTCTTCCCTTCAAATAGCTTGGTCAAGGAATCAAACATCTCTTTAGGTGTCTTTAGGGAAGACACCTATGGTATAAGGTGATCCTTGATTGAATTAGCAATAATCCTATTGGCTTTGGCCAAGGTCTTCTTGTGTAAGTCCTTAGCCTCATCTCCCTATGGAACTGGAACCTCTCTACCTATGTAGGTGTCCAATTCATTTTCTTCAAGAACTAGTGAGATCCTATACTTCCATGCTCGGAAGTTTTCAACTCCTTCAAGATTTTCATCAAGCTTGGTGTGATGAGACATCTTAACTGAGAACCTCAAATGGAAATACAAAAGATTTGGATCTTACCAATTTAAGAAGCTGAAACTGGATCTGGAGCTGGTCTTCTGTAGTGTTGGTTTTTTGGTTTAGGAAAAAATTAGGGTTTGACTTTCATGGAGTTCTACCCAACCAAAAACTTCGATCTTGGTCTCTGAACTTCGATTTTGAGGAGGAGAGAAATCCTATGCTGGCCTCACTTAAAAATTCCACTTCTGTGAAAAGCCCTAATTTCCCACTATAGTGGTAGGTCAAAAACTGAAAATGCTCAGAATCAAATTCTGCTTCGACAAAAAGATGTGCCCTTCAATGGAGAGTCAACCTAGCCTCCTTTTACTGATGATCTGTGGAGAGAGATCCAAAAATTGAGAAGCCCTAGCTTCTGCAGTTGCATAGTGTCTTCTTCTAAGGTTAGCTCTTATTCCATGTTATATTTTTATCATTTAAGCAATATGATCTATGATCTTATTTGAGAGAATAACATGCACAGCAATAATCACAAGAGACAAGAGACACAAAGAGTTTTCCTCGAGGAAACCATAAAGGAGAAAACCCTGTAACTTTCTTAGAGATAGAATGAGCACCAATAGAAAAATTAAAACCCAAAGACACAAATATGATCTCCGACAATTTTTCCCTCTCTCATTTGTGTGAGATCCTCTTCTCTCACTCATGCGCTATAGTTGTGTGTGTGTGTCTATGTGTCAAATAGAGAGACTCACTCTCTATTTGTACTAGTTTTCCACTTGACAATTACTTACCCGGGCTGACCTCACTAGGAGAGCCTAATAACCCTAGTATCCCTCAACTATGGGGACTATTTCCCTGACATACAATGGAGGGTTAACCTCTATGACTTTATTATATTAATGATTCTCTTGATAGGAACATCGGGGTATAATGAAATACAATATAAGATATACAAGTGAATACATTCCAAATTTACAAATACATCAACAGAAACCTTAATGAGTGGGAAAAATATGAACATGCATTGTCAACCAAAGACTCCACAACATGCTTCAAATTTGTTGTATATCCTCCTCTGTAAACCAACATGGATTATACTTAAATGTTGCACCAAGTTTGTCCCCACTAGAACCTAGTTTAAGAAACATAGGAAAATGATTAGAGCACTGTGAATATTGCTAATGCATGCTTGATACCTATCCTAGTATCCACCCACTTGAGATAATTATTATTCACAAGAAATTGGTAAAATATTTTAGCAACCATGCAATAACCAAAACAATTATTGCACCATGTCGGCCATAGTTGAACAGGATCTACATCTACCCAACTTGTTATTTCAAATTTATCAATAAAATATTGAGCTAATCAATCTTGTTGAGCAGTGGTGACCCATATTTCATCTTGGTTCATGGTTAAATTTAGATCCTCGTTGACAATGAATTTATCCACCTTAAAACAATGTGAAGAAAAAAGTGTTCCCAAAATGATTGCTTACCCTTGTATGACCCATAGAGGTTGAGATTTGTCAATGTGAAATCTAGGATCTTGTTATGGAATACAATACACAGAAATGAGCACACAATAAAACAATTTACCAACATAAGGCTGATGTTAAAACCTGTCATTACTCCCACTAAAAATCCCCTTGAGTCTAGTGTAATGAATTCCAAACCACCAAGAGCCTTCTTAAGTTCATAGACCATGTGTTTTCCTTTTCCTAGTATCTCTTGAATCAACAACATATCAGGTCCAAAAAGGTCCATTAACTACTTTAGTGATATTTTTTTTACCTACCCTCCTAGGCTCTGCATATTAATAAATAAAATCTTCATTATGAGGTCATCCTAGGTGTTTCCCCTACTTTAAAAACACCTAAGATCAATTTATATCTACCCTGGTCAATTTCCCTAGTTGATTTTTCTTATGCACGTTCAAGAGAATATTTATGCCCACCTTAGAATCATAAGACTCATTTTTAAGGTCAAATGCCAACCCCTCCCCCCCCAAGACCCCCAAAACCTATGAATGTGTCCTTGGTCTTAACTAGTAATGACTGCCTCCATGGGATCATATAATTTGACCATATTTATTAATGTAAGAACGATTAAAGGAATGAATAACATAGTTTGAATCAACTGACAACCCCACAATATAGTCCCCCCCCCTCATCGCATATGGAGGAAACACCAGAGTCCCCAACAGTTTAGAAAGGTGAATGTATAACACTAGTAAAATGTTGGTGAGTGTCTATGGGGATAGTAGCACATGACTATAAAATAGGTAATTCCAGAGAGTCTGCTTTTTTCTCACCTAAAATATTGTTAGTGGCCTTTTTATCCCTCCAAATAGTATTTAGGTGCACCAATTGTGAAGAGGATGTATCCAAATCACTCAGCACTTCCTTTGTAGTCTCCCTTCAATATTTGAGTTGTCGATCACCTGCTATCAATGAAATTGACATGTCATCTACCACTAGTGCTCGTGTTTGCACCCATATTGATTATCTTCATGCATCTCTTTATAAACCATGCCAATTGAGCCAATTGGAACCCCCTAAACCTTAACAGACCTAGAAGGGTCCTACAAACAAACTTGCAATCTAATATCCTCAACAAACACCTTTGAACTTTTAGGCTTCCAAATTTTCTTATGGAAATACTTCTGACAACCAACTAAAATATGGCCATAAAGGTGACATCAACACAATGAAAAAGTATATTGAGATAATACAATGGCTAAGTATAATACCTCCCCATAGCCACCAGTTCCATCGATTCAAAGAGGCCTTATCATAAATTTATCACAACCGATATTGTACCCACTGATCATGAAAGACTAGTACGAAAATATTAAATTGAGCACATAGATCTGTGGACCAACACACAACTCATAAGATAGATCTCACAATTTACTCAGAAATTGAAGAATGAAACAGTGCAAAAATGGCTTGCAACAGTGAATACTTTCATTAATCAAAAGTAATTAGATAATTAATTACAATGAAGTACAATGGCTAAATATCCTCATGCAATTCAAATCCATGTGAGGAAATTCTAATTGGTTTAACTCTACTTGACTGAATGGTTAACTGACCTTGTCTAAATCATTATCAGAGTTCAAAATCCAAACTCAAGAATCTAATTTAGTGTTAACTAGTCTGACTGACTGAGGCAGGTGAGTAAATGCGCCTCACTTGCATTCAGCCATGCAATCCTTGCGCTAACTAAGTAGAACTGAATGTAAGGGACTAGAATGGAATGTAATTGACTCCTAACTGAGCTTGACTAGTCACCAACTGAACTCAACTAATGGAGGTTGGTATCGGCACTCCCAGTGGCTCATAATTTGTAGGGATTGATCTAGGAGGATCCTAAACTGATGCATGCAAGTGAAATCAGTGGCACTTGGTCTCAATTAGTGTTCCCCACACTTTAGTAACCAGTACATGTGCCCCAATCAGGCCAAGTAAACCCACTAGTGCTAGGGACTAAAATAGACTGAAAGGACTCTCGATTTAGACATGACTCCTGATTTAGACATAAATGACCAAATTGGACAAGGGAGGATTATAATCCTAGCACCCCCCCTGAATGCTAACTTGGACAATTTGTGGGCCCTGGTAACTAAGACCATAGGTCACACATTACAGCAAGTAAAGTAACTGCTCAATACAAGGAGCTGGGGAAAAACCACATGGGACCCCCGACCCCCCCTCTAACTAAGTAGATAGAATCAAGATTCAAGTTTGAAAAACTTGAAAATATGTTGTTGCAATCTCTATGATGTAGAGAAGCAGCATGCATGATGTTCTGTGCACAAGTATCTTGGGGCCTGCCATGTAGACTTCTCCATCTTCTCCCAAAATGATGATGGAAGGAAGGATGAATGTAACCTTTGCCTCTTTTTGGATGAAGAGGTGTATGATCCACTCTATTCTTCTGAAGGGAATGTAACTAATCAGCCCTTTCCATGTAGAATCTCACAGGAATTTTGTTGCATCACTCTGAAGGAGGTAAGATTGCATGACATAGCATAAGGTTCTTTGTCTTCTGAGTGTCAGATGGATTTCCATTCATCTTCCTAGCTTCCCGCTTGGGAGTAGGGATTGGATCTAGACCTTAATCACCCTAAATCACAATCTCATAAACTGATACAGTTGGTTCTACAATACTAGTGGAAACTGCAGAAGAACTATATGGAATGTTTTTACCTTCGCTTGCAAGTGGCTGTTGAGAGTGCATTGGTTCTAAAAATGGCATGAAGTGTGAGAAATCATATGCCTTTGAGGCATGGTTTGCAGCACCCTTCACTATGGTGTTCCTAGTAGAGATATCTATGATCTCCACTGAGTCAAGACCAAATATCACTCGCTTTGGAGAGCCAGTATGAGTCATCTGGTATACAGATAACAGATTTGCAGCTAAGGAGGGAACATAAAGCACATATTTGAACTTTCCATGTTCAATCTTTATAGAACCCTTCCATTTGGCTCAAATTTGACTGTTACTTCCCATCTAAATACTAGGACCATCAAAAGACTGAAAAGAAGAGAATGATTCTCTGGATGCAACCATATGATTGGAATCTACATAATCAATGAGGAACGCATGTGTTGTTGAGCATCTAGCCTTTAGTGCATGGCATGTATCTTCATGTTCTTCCATTCTTCTCTATGGTCAGCCTTCCTTGCACTAGTAGGTACAGTAATGTTATGTTTCTTCAGAAGAAGATCCATCTCATCAATTGTTCTTCTCATGCAAGAGCTTTCTGAATGAAATCCCCTTTCCACAGTAAGAACAGAGGGTCTTTCCTTTTCCATTCTTCTTGCTTCTCTTCAAACCTGAAGGCTCATTTGACTGCTCTTTCTCCATAGGAGACTCATCCTTTTGCTTCATGTTATCACTCCAGGAAACTCCTCTAGGTTGCAGCTCGAGGATGCCTGGAAACTTAAATCTTTTTAGGGTTTTCTAATATGGATCAAGTCAGGTGACCTATATGACCTTCCACTCTCAAGACATGCATGAAACTCAATCAAGTACAAGGCTTTTAGTTACCACTGTTCATAGGTTGACAATAAGGTGAGGGGATGGAGAACTCATCAGGCTGGTAGATTTACACACAAAACAGATGCATATAAATGGCTAAATCATGATAAGGATGGTACTTATAATTCAAATTACATCAACATGTCAATAGGGTGACAACTATCAGTCATTAATTAACTTGAATTTAACCTGAATACACATTCAAGCATAAGCACAGAAAAGACAGAAATGGAAGCTGAACAAATGATAACAAAAGAGCTTATATCAAATCATGAGCAAAATGAGAACCTGACAATAGTATAGGTCTATAAATCCCCGAAGTCGAACATTTTCCATAAAATAAGTCTTAGGCTTTATAGCCTTTACAAAATATGCAGATCCTGAAAACTTGGATCTGCTTTTTACAAAAATATACAAAATAATAGTTTTTTGTAAATTAGGTTAAAAAACCCTAATAAACTACTTATATAACTAATTGAAGAATTTGTTCACTGTATGAACCTTCAGATAACTGAGGTAACTGCTGGAAATCACTGCTACTGGACCTCTGCTGGTTAAGTCATTGTTTTCCTTTTGACAGCAAGGTGTTGGTGACCTTTTCCACTTGTTATGTCATAATAAGACTGAAACAGACCTTTCTTTGTGCTTTCTTCTGCGTCTTTCATCTTCAGACTTTGTCCTTGAGCCATCTATATTCGCCTAAAACTGATCCTGCGAGCCAAAATTCAATTTTAAGCCTCTGTCTTCTTTCGGTGGCTAAGAGGCCAGACTACCGGAACCGTTAACTGCTGAAAGTGGTGCTTTCAGTGATTAATGAACTACCCCAGCGTCTACCTAAGCCACTGAAAGCCCTGTTTTCCAAAAAAATATTAGGTTTCTCCAAAAATGTCCTTTTAGGTCTGTCTGCTCAGCTTTCTTCTTCAGCAAGTTCTGTGCTAGGAGGGTTAACAGCAACCTGGCTAGTTTCTGGAGGCTGAAGGCTAACTGTAGCTTCAGCTAGGGTTTCCAATGTGGGGCGGCTGCTAGGGTTTTCCTTGGCCTCCTTCAGCTACAGTATTTGGAGCCTAATCATCATGTACAATCTAGTATTGTCCTTTAGGTACCTTGTGTTCAGCCTCTTTAAGAAAATATATCTTTCTTTCTGCTCCAGGTAAGACTTATGTAGCAGCTTGTTCCTGTTGGTCAATGCAGCATTCTTTTTCTTTATTTCCCTTTCCAATATCTCCATTTCATAAATTTGCCTTAGTAATTGATTTATCTTTTGAGTTTTGGGCTTGCTGGAGGAATCCATCTCTGTTGGTTCTCTTTCTCCTTTGGTGTGGGGGATAGTAGTTCTTCAGCCACTAGTACAATTTGTAGAGCTAGGTCTGCACCTTCCTCTTGCTCCTCTTTAGAATCTGAGTAGGGTAGATTCAAAATATTTTCATTATGTGTTTCAACCTCCTGGCCCTTCTCACTGAAGTCCAAGTTCCTTTTACCTTCTTGGCCTTGGAGGAGGAGGGAGGTTTTTCTGCTACTACTCGGCATATAGCCCTCCTCTTTCTTCTCCCACTCCTTGGTGTGCTGGACTTTTTGGCAGGAGACTTCTCCTTCTCTTATGGCTAAAGGATTGTCTCAAATCTATTCCAAAATAGAAAATAAGGCCACGCCATATTCCTTCTTTTCAGCAACTCTCAGATCAACAGTTGGATAAGGCCATGGTGGGACAGTCTATCAGCAATCTTGGTTGGTTGGGCTTTCACTTGGTGTGCCATCTTTCCCAGACTTATGTGTAAGTAAAAGGGAAAATTTAGTGGGCTTTTACCTGTGAAGTGATTCATTAACTTGAAATGGTATAACATGGCTCTGTTATATCTTCCTTCACATGTTAGGTAAACCACAATGGCATTCAAAATTTGTTTCCACCTCTCTTGCAACCAGGATGATGGCACACTCTTCTTCCACACCATTACTCTATGCTCAGGCTTTAGGTAAGACCTGAACTCTACATATTTTGGTATGGTGGTCTTGAACCATTTTTTGCCTGTGACAGGGAGTTCAGTTACTTTAGTGATTAGGGTTTCATCTATGTGAAATTCCTCCTTTCCTATAACTTCCTTTGAACCATCAAATGAGAGGGCAAATGCCTCAGCCACCTGCTGATGGGAACCTTGTATATTCTCACAAAACGCATAGCAACCAACATCTTGCAAGAGTTTACAGACCTCTGGATGTGCTTCCAAATAGCTGATATCTCCTAAATACTGCCTAAGAGCAGGTCCTCCCTTCTTCATCTTGATGAATTCCACTCCTGGGTACCTGCAAAAATAATTCTAGGCTCTATATGACAGTGTGTTAGCAGGCTGCTTTCTCAGAGATGGTTTTCCTGGTGGAGAGGAATGCTAAGATTGAAAGTGAAATGTGTTGGAGTCCTTTGGCACTGATTATGAGGGTTTATGCTGTCATGATGGATGCTAAGATCATAAGGTGATGGCAGCAGTTAATCTTCTCGATTTCCTTTGCCCAGCAATCATTTTACAAATCAGCCTTATGTTGTTCTATAACGACCTTTCCAATTCGGTGAGATTTATGTTGTTCTTTTGGACAAGTGGAAGAAAACTGAGGGTTTCCAATCGTATCAATCCTCTATCAGTTCTATAACAACCTCCTTTACTTATTTCCACATGCGGTTATGCAGGATCAAGTCATTTCAATGGTTTGTCATGCCCTACACTGATTGTTTATCTTGCTAACGGGGTTCGATTTGACTATTTTCTAACCATTTCCTCATTTTTCCTTTTCGGTGGTTAATAGCCTTTGGAAGTTTGTCTGCTAACCACCAAAAAGATGGCTTTCGGTGGCTAATGAAGTAATATCCCTTTCACTTAAGCCACCAAAACCATCATCCCATCGTCACGGTGAAAACCAGCTTTTGGTGGATAGTGGCCTTGCCGAAAAACCCTTTTAACCATTGAAAACCCATCTTTCTAGTGGCTAATGAAATGCCTGAGCTTTCACCTAAGCCACTGAAAGAACTTTTTCCCCGACGCTTATCTTCCTGCTTTCGACGGTTAAAATCGGATTTGAATTGTTTGATAAGCTTCCGAAAGCATCACCTTTCGGTGGCTAATGAGTTGTCCCGAGTCTTGCCTAAGACACCGAAAGCGCCTTTACCAATGTCGCTTGCTACCTACTTTCAACAGTTAAAATCCTTCTTGTTCTTCTCCCTAAGCTGCCGAAAGCACCACTTTTCGGTGGCTAATGAGTCATTCGAAGTCTCTCCTAAGCCACCGAAAGTGTTTTTTGCATTTTACTTGCTCGGACCTTCTTTCAGCAGTTTACTTTAATCCTGTGTTAAATAGTTAACTGCTGAAACATAGCCTTTCTATGGCTAATGAGCTATTAAAAGCCTTGCCTAAGCCACTGAAAGCTATAACTTCCAAATTTTTCAACCACACCAAAAACAGAGACCTTCAATTTGTTAGTCATCCTCAGATCTTTCATTACATAAATCAAATTCTTCATAATATCAAAATAAATTTATTTTGGGAGATAACACTTCCCTTTATCATTCACTACCTTAGGTCTTCCAGCAACCAGTGCATGGTATTTGGAAGATTGAATAATCCCCATTTGGATCAACTTGTCGTGCTCCTAGGTGAGAGATTCGTTGAAGGATTGGAGGGGCCATTTAGAATGCAGTGAAGGAGACTGAGTTGATGTAGCGAATGCAGCAAAGGAGACTGAGTTGCTTGTAGCGAATGCAGCGAAGGAGACTGATAAACATGTAAACCACACAATCAAACATACAAATTAAGGTCGGCAACATGCACTTTTGGAATTTCCTTCACACCTAGCATAGTTGATTAAGCAAGCTTGATCAACAATTCCTTTACTTGGGATATTAATTGGTAAATTCTCTACTTCTGGTGCAGTACTGGAAGGAGCAATTTTGCTTAAAAAAAAATTAATCCTAGTATGAATCTGCATTAGGAGAAGTGCCTTGTCCTTCTGAGGCTCTGATACCATATTAAAATGAGCACATAGATATATGTACCAACACACAACTCACAAGATAGATCACACAATTTACTCAGAGATTGAAGAATGAAACAGTGCAAAAATGGCTCACAACTGTGAATGCTTTCATTAATCAAAGGTAAGTAGATAATTAATTACAATGAATTACAATGGCTAAATAGCTTAATGTAATTCGAATCCATGTGAGGAAATTCAAATTGGTTCGACTCTACTTAACTGAATGGCTAAGTGACCTTGTCTAAATCATTATCGGAGTTCAAAATCCAAACTCAAGTGTCTAATTTAGTGTTAACTAGTCTAACTGACTGAGGTAGGTGAGTAAATGCGCCTCACCTGCATGTAGCCATGCAATTCTAGCACTAACTGAGTAGAACTGAATGTACATGATTCCTAATTGAGCTTGACTAGTCACCAACTGAACTCAACTAATGGAGGTTGTTATCGGCACTCCCAGTGGCTCCTAATTTGTAGGGATTGATATAGGAGGCTCCTAAACTGATGCATGCAAGTGCAATCAGTGGTCGTTGGCCTCAATTAGTGTTCCCCACACTTTAGTAACTAATACATGTGCCCCAATTAGATCAAGTGGACCCAATGGTGCTAGTGAATAAAATAGACTGAAAGGACTCCCGATTTAGACATGGCTCCTGATTTAGACATAAATGACCAAATTAGACAAGGGAGGATTATAATCCTAACAAAACACTATCATCCATAGCTATGAATTTACCCAGAGTGTCCCTTATAGCATTCAACCTATCTTTAGTCCAAAATTCAATGGGTAAACTAGGAAGCTTAACCCAAACTAGGGTACCAAAATCAAACTCTTCCTAAGCATAAAAAAGGGAGTGCCACAATTTGGTCATAAATAAATTATTGTCCATAAACCAACATTGTTTAAGTATCTGACGTGCATCTCCCTTACTTTGGAATATGTACTCCATCTAACCCCTAGCTAGTAAGTGAACAATAGGACTAGAACCCTCCATTGGAGTCCACCTTTTATGAGTCCAAGAATTCAAAGAATCCTTGGAAATCCTTCACCCACGAAATTTACCAAATAGTGTTTGTCCCTCCAGCTCCGTAACTTGGTTCACACTGATGTCCTTACCAACCAATAAGGGAGCACCGCCACCTTGATACCAAATCAGCTTTTGTTTTCTCCTAAGATGAAACCCTAGTTCAAATACTATGTAGTTTGTTAAGGCAAACTATTCCTCTGACAAACCCTGGGATGGACTCATAAGAGCCATGGTCCTTTCTACTCAAAACATTGCTTTGGCATTCGAACAAATCGCTAGGAATATTCAAGTCTCACAACACACACACTCCACTCCTTTGGATATGATTTGATGAACATGACATATGTGCCTTTTTGGCACTTACAAAATTTGCTGCCCACTATACCCTAGGTTCCAAAACTAATAATGTAGTGGTATAATAAGAATAGGCTTAGTCTTTACCCGCATATCTATATTATTATAACGCATAGGATTATTATCAAAAAAACCTTCATTTATACGAAGATAATCCTCAAGGGCCTTCGACAATCGTTGAGAAGTTAAATTTAATTCTTCAAGAGAGAATCATCAAAGTAATTGACAAGTTAAATCTCCTCGTCCATGCAACAAATACTACCGCCTCCATCCAATATTTGGTCATATTCTTATCACATCACTATTTTTTATTTTTTATTTTTTATCAGTGTTTTTTTGAAGTTAGAATATTGTATTACCTACCTAAGCGAAAATATTTACAAGTACAAGCATATTGGGTTTAGGCTGCTAACATTGGAAATCATCCCAATCCCAAATCAAGTCAAAGAGTTGAGTTGCCCATGATGGGCTCAAAATTTACAAAATATTACTAAGACTGTCTAATAAAAAAACTACACACGCTATGTTAGACTATAAAAATGAATGCAAGAACTACAGAATAAAAAGCTAAGAAATAGAAAATTGGACATACTGCCTGGTTATTTGTTGAAGGACGATCTCGCTCCAGTGGAAGGTTAATTGGTGTAAACCCTCATTTTGACCCTTAGAATGCATCATCTTTATATGTAAATATTGTGTATATGCGGTATATGATTCCTTGCATGGAGCTCAAGGCCAAGGCCCCGCTAGTGAATGCACGGGTTGTAAAGGAAATAATTTTATATTTTACTATCCATGTATTGGTAAGCCATGGGAAATTGTATGAGCATGTAAATATTTGAATGCAATAAAATTCCAAGAGTTGGCTATGAAAGAAACTAATTGTACATCGTTTATGTTCCCTCTGTTGGTTGGATTAACGGGAGGGGATGTGACAGAGTGGTATTAGAGCCAATGGTTGCAGCACTAGGGTTGTTTGGTTCGAAATCCAAACATACAAATAGAATCAGAATGCACCGGAAGTGATGAGTATGTTATTGGCATAACAAAGTGAATTAATGAAGATGGGGAAATGAAATCATGATCGATGGATATTATACATAGCGCAACCTCAACTTGCATGGTGGATATTGGTGGCTTGGAAATTCATTGGATAGAACCTACCTATCCACATGTTTGGTTTTAACTAGCAACGACTCCAATAACAACCTCTCCAAATTCACTTTCTTAGTGAGATGCTACCACCTTTGAAATTGAAAATTTGGAAAAAAATTGAGGTGGACCCACCCATGCCATGTGGATCAAAGGGGTATGACATGGAACGACCATGTTAGAAGGATTTGTGGGTGGCCAAAGTCCAAAATATGACATTGGAGCGAAACTGTTACACTAAAATCTCATCACGGTCATGTTATGAGATACGTATTCCCTTGTTTGCTCCAATCCCTCAAAGTTTTCCCTAGAAAAATGACAGGCAAAAATATCCCCTTACATTTTTTCCTTGTTTTGAGCTGGTAACGCTCCTCTTCCATTGACAAAAAGCATTACCCAAGTGGTGCTAGGGCAGCACCACTCCTGATACATGAGCAAAGATTGGTGCCACCGCTTCTAGCCCTACTGCAAGAAGCGTTACCCCCTTAACACCATCTGTTTTCTTCATTAGAAGAGCGGTGCTTGAGTTTTCAAGGCAAAAAGAGAATCTTCAAGAGGCTTCTCGAAGATGACCTCCGTAGAGCCTCATCCCTATGGTTTAGGAACCAGCCGGAGCTTGAGATCCTCCCTTTTAGGATCTTATCGCCACCTCACCTATGAGATCCTCAACCATGCCTATCCTCCCATGCCTTTAAATACTGGCTCACCCCCCATGGGAAAAGGGAGGAAGAATTGTGTTGCATTCCCAAACTATGTCAAAATCATTCTTGAGTCTTTGGAGGCAAGGTGAAGTTAGAGGCAAGGATCCATTGGAATGAATTCTCAACACCGAGGCATGAAGGTTGTAGTCTCTCCAATCATTTATTAATAAAGAATGTCTTTCTTTCCCATATTTATGGTTTCATATGTATGTATTGTTTGATTCCTTGGTCACAAGCATAGATCTAGTTGATTATATTGTATACTATCATGTTTTCTTTGTTGTCTTCCATCTTTTACAGGTTCTTCTGCAGCAAGATTCAAGGATAGTAAGGACAACCTTTGAGAAAAGTATTATGGCATCATATTCTAGTGATGAACCAGATCTAGGGAGAGTCTAGCATTCCATGTTTGTGTTTTGTTCTAGATCTGAACCATTCAGAATAGGGAACCTGCTCTTGTCCGTAGGAGGTGCGTATTTTTGGCTAACAAAATTGGTGACTCCATTGGGGAATACTTCGAATTCTGGATCATAGGTAAGTTGAAACTTCCCCCTTCATTTTCAATTTGTAGATCTACTTTTTCCATTCATAGATCTATAGATCTGTTTTGAATTTGATTTTTTTTCCTCTGTCTACCTTTGGATATTCATATTTTTGGTTCACTGGGTTTTTTGGTGATTGTTTGGGTTCATTATTTGGATTGTAACTTACTTTTCTATTGTTTTTTTGTTTTTCAAATTGTCATCTCGAGCACCACTCCTGGGATGTGTTATAAGCGCAGTTCTGGAGCTGTCACTGCCTTTTCCCTATTAGAGAAACGTGGTTCCACCACTCTATTTATGTGTGAAAGAAGCAATGTTGGACCCTAGTAATGCTCTGGTGTGAACCTCCATAGACGATGCCACCGTTCTGTTCCTATGTGCAAGAAGCAGTGCGCAGGATGGTAACGCCTTGTTCAACGCCTGTAGAAGTGGTGCCAGGTATTCATCTTAGCCCTCTTTGGTTTTTTTATTCTTAAATGCTTGTATTAGCATTTGACATGCATGATTTAGATAGTTACAGTTGTTGTTTGAACTCTGCAATTTATTTTTGAATAGAAAACTCAATCAAAATCAAAAATTCAAAAAAAAACGAGCTGTGTGTATGAATCCACAGTTATTCTCAAGAATTCTAATTGATGTTGGTCTTTTAAAGCTTCATCGTTGGATTTGAATAGAACTTGGTTATGCTAGAACTCTGATTTATGTCTTCTTTGATAGAGCAAGAAAATATTCATTACAGTTTTTCTTCGTTTTTTATACATGATTTTTCGTTGTTTTTCCTTTTTTCATAAATTGTGGAAAAGTCCATATGAAAGTTATTGTATAATGTTGTGATTAGTTCATTCTATCTTTAGTTGAAAATTTGAACACTTTTGTATAAAAGTTGTAATCATATTTTCTTGCTTTTCATTAGAGATCCCACTCAGTTTTTCAGTTCAAAAAAGAAGATTTGTTTGTTTCAATTATGAACAGACCATGTAAGCAGTTTTTTTTATTGTTGTATGGGATTTATTCTATGTTTCCAAGGAATTGAACCTCTCTCTCCCTTCCTTGAGTAGGAAATACCTTTAAAGTGAAAGTGAAAATTTTTCACTATCATACTTGCATGGTTTTACTTTTTATGTCCTCACCACATGAATTCACCTATCCGTTCAGGATAAAATCAAGCGTTAGACTTAGGTTAAAATATTTAGCAAGGTGTGATAGGTTAGAGACGTGTTCTAGTGTCTTTAAGTGTAGGAGTTGTCGTTTATTTCTTGCACTGCAACTCGGGACCTGCACGGTTCTTCCACGTATCGTAAGTATATCGAACGGCCTTTCATGTACCCTTGAGGTATATGGAAAGGTACTTTACGTACTCGATTGTTTATCGAAAGGCCCCTTGTAAACGATTATGCATTTGACAACACTACTACGGAGTGGAGCTCCCACGTACCTTGTGTATGTCGGGAGACACTTTTAGGAATCATGAGACCATCATAGTTAACCCTTTGGTCGTCTTGGAATCACACTAGTTGTGAAGCCTTGATAATCCCATGAGGTTCCAAACCTTTGATCCACTCCTCTCACATATTTTTCTTGCTTCTTTATTTTGAGTAGCGCTTGTTGTCTGTACAGTTAGGATTTTTTAGAAGAGAGAGATATTTTTTTTACATAGTTATGGCTTTGCCTTCCAGGACTACCAACCAAGAGACTCCTTTACCAAGCATGTATTTTGTGTTCCCTCCATATGGGGATGTTGGTTCTCCTCTCATGGATGTGTTAAGCCTTCCTGGATTGACTATTGGATTGCCTGTTTGGTTATTATCCAGTCCAGTTATCCCATGTACACCAATTTCTTCTAATCCTAATCCTTCATCGCAAGAGCATCAACCTCATGTTGATCCCTCTCCTTCTTCACCAAATGTGTCTTCTCCTATTTCTCCCTCTTCACCTGTTGAAAGTTGTAGTACTAGTAGTCAGGTGGATAAGAAGAAGAAGAAAAGGAATATTAAGCAGAAGAAAAACAAACAACAAAACCAAGTCTCAACCAATTACTCCTCCTAGTGTAGAGAGTGTTGATTTGCACACCCAAAGACCGTGTAAGCCCCAACTCCCTTGCAGGCTTTGCAACAGTGATCACCCTCTGAAATATTGTCATGGTCTGGCCCCAATTTTAGAAGAGTGGCCTAAGGTTTCCCGGCAACCGATGTCATTGACCTCTGGTCATCATACTGATGATCTTTCCTCAAATAGTGACTCTGTGATTAAGATTCAAAAGGGTAAAGTTAGAAATCCTTGCTTGCTCTGTAAGGACATGCACTTTACTTACCTTTTTCCTCTCATGGATGAAGCTTTTAAGTTGTTGGAAGATATTATTGTTTCTCGCCAACGGCTTCCAACAGGTTATCGTAAATTGTCACTTGAAATCCCATTGGTTGAAGTGGTCAATTCGGTTTCATTCGTAGTTTATGCCACTCTTCCTTTGAAGAGTGAAGTTAAAGTGGTTGATTCAGTTTCATCCGCGGTCAATCCCACTCTTCCTTCCAAGATTGAATTTCAAGTGGTCAATTCAGAGTCATCTGTGGTTGATCCCACTCTTCTTTTGAAGAGTGAAGTCCAAGTGGTCGAGTCTATGTCATCTCTACCCAATCCCACTCTTTCATCCGAGAGTGCTAAGACTGAATTAGTCGCTTTGACCAAATCTTCGTCTTGTTCTCCCTTCCAGTAGAGAATGAACTAAAACCTGCTGAAGTTTTTATGCTTCGTTCGGATTGTTCTCGACAAGAGGAAATTTTGTCTCTTTCGACAAAATCCTCTCCAAGTACTAAGGTTATTTCCTTTGACTAGTGTAACCTAACAGAATCTCATCTTCATTCGAGTGTTCCTTTCTAGATAGTTATGAATGTTACTTCTAGGCAGATGCTTCGCACTATTGTTGACGAAGGGGATTTTGTTAGTATTCTATCCTCTACTGCTTGGCAAGCTTTAGGTTCTCCTCAGCTTGTGCCAGCCACCGATCAGATACTGGATTTTAATCGCAGGCCTACAGCACCTTTAGGGATCCTTCCTTATTTTCCTATTACATTAGGAGGGAAAACTATCTGTATTGATGTTATGGTTGTCCAAGGTCCTTTAGATTTCAATCATCTCCTTGGACATGATTATGTTTACTCCATGAAAGCTATAGTATCCACACTTTTTAGAATGATGCATTTTCCCCATGATGGGAAGATTGTGACCATTGATCAACTTTCATTTGTTACACCTAACCATCGCATTACTCCTAGTCATCAGACTGCCCTGAATGTGCCGCATGTTCTTGTGGTTCCTTCCCATTCTAGTTAGCTTCTTCCCATCATAGGTAAAATGGGGGGCATGGCTCCAGCCTCTGGACATCATACTGGAGTTAAGCCGCTAGCTTTTATGTAAAAAGGGGAAACCTACCAACCTCTAGATATCATGTTGGGTAACACCTTTGTGAACATAGTTCCTTTTCTCTATGTCAAGCTCATTAAAAAATAAAATAGATGCCTGTGAGCATAGTTCCTCTTCTCTGTGTCAAGCTCATTAAAAAATGAAACAGATGTCCTTAAGCATAGTTATTTTATGTTTCAAGCTTGCGTAAAAATGAAACATGTCCCCACAAGCATAGTTATTTCCTATTTCAAGCTTGTGTAAAAATGAAACAGGCCACCTTTAAGCAAAGTTTACCTTTTTGTTTCAAGCTTGCATAAAAATGAAACCATGTTTTGAGCATAGTTCATTCTTTGTTGCAAGCTCATTAAAAAACGAAGCAGGTATCCTGAGCATTCTTTCAATCAATCTTCAAGCTCGTTAAAAATAGTAAGATGGTGTTGAGCTTATTTTTCATTTTTCATGCTCTTATTAAAACATGAAAATTGGTTTGAGCTTAGTTTATTACTTTTTTGTGCTCTGGATTCAAACATGAAAAAGGTTAATAGAGTCTTCTTTAAGCTCTTTTCGGACTCTTAAAATGTGAAAATATTGTCGAGTGAACTTGTCTTCTTCATGCTCATAAAAGGACCTGAAGAGCCGTCCTCCTAGTGATAATTTACCCCTTTTTTGGACTAGGGGGCACTACATACGAAAAAGGTATACTCTAGCCAATCATGACTGGAAGAGTTCTCCTGGGTATTATTATATACTTTTTCAAGACTTGGGGACTAAATTTATGAAAATTCCATTCTGGAGTCTTCTTTAGTTTGCTCAGACTCTTTAAACATGAACTACACTTAGTTTTCTTTCATTTGACTCATTAAATTAAACATTGAAAGACCCTATTTTGGGAATGAACCCATCCTTTCTCAGGTTCGTAAAACATATGAGATTGGACTCGTCCAAAGGACAAGCTATATCGAGTGTTTGTTACCCTCTTTGAACTCGTAAAAATGAAAAGAGGCACTCATCAATCATGATGGGGAAATTCAGGGAAGGGAAATACATTTCATTTTGCAATAAATGGCAATTGTTAGTCACCTTTGAACCTGCCATTTGTCTGCATTTCATTTAGTCAATTGGGTATTCAGCTTGTCTCCAAGTCGATCCACTTTCATCAGTCATGTTAATCCTTTGAGTATTTCAAAGAATGCATTGTCCTTTGTCACATTGTGTTCTGCCTTGTCAAGTCATTGCTGCCAAGTCTTCGGTCGTGTCGCCTTATGTTCAAAAGGGAAATTGTCTTGAGAGTTTACACCTATAGTCAAAACAACTTTTTTTGTCAATTACTTTTGAATCAGTCCTATGGTTACATCATACTCAAAATTCCAGAACTTTGTTCCAACTTTCGTGTCGTCGATGTGGGATTCATCATGGCCCTCCTTCGACGAGACTATTCTTGTCGACATCAGCTCATCATCCAGGAATTAGTCTTAGAAACAAGTTTAGTACCTTGAGATCTATGTGCATTAATGACAAATTCTCTCGCTTTCGACATAGGTTCACATCATTGACCTTTGATCGATAGATTCAACTGAGTGTTCGACATCAAATCATCTATTCACATTTAGGAGATTGTACTAGGGTACCTTGGGAATCATTGACATTAATGGTGATCTCCCTCGCACTTGTTAATGGTTGACATCATTGACCAGTAATCAAGTGGTTTCTACCATGTTCGACATCAAATCATTGTAATCACATGGATAGAACCATACTTTGTGGAAGACGAGACGAAGACCCTGGGTATCTATTTAAATCACTCATTGCTTTCCCCAAGTTACAATAGAGTATATTGTATGAGTCCTGGCATGGATCCACATTGTATGTTCATGGTTGTGCTCAGATTTGTGTCAAAATATGACATAGATCTACATTGTATGTCTGGTAGCTATGTCCAAATTTGATTCTTCTCTGCATGGATCTACGTTGTATTTTAGTAGCCAAGACATTTTTTATCTCACATGGATCTGTGTTGTATTGGTCGACAGCCATGTTGTGAGTCATTTGGGACAAATGTAAAAGGTGTTGCAGAGAGTTTGTGGTGCTTGAGAAGTTTCGACCATTGCACCTTTTCCTTGATACTATACCTTGTTCTTTCAAATTATTATGCCTATCGTTTCCCTCTAGCCATCATACTTTGGGGGGCATCTCTGTTACACCGGAATCTTTTCACCATCATGTTATGAGATAGGTATTCCCTTTTCTGCTCCAATCCCTCAAATTTTTCCCTAGAGAAATGACAGGAAAAAATATCCCCTTACAATTTGTCCTTGTTTTGAGCTGGTAATGCTCATCTTCCATTGACAAAAAGTGTTACCCAAGTGGTGCTAGGGCAGCACCGCTCTTCATACATGAGAAAAGAGTGGTGCCACCGCTTCTAGCCCTACTACAAGAAGCGTTACCCCCTTAACACCACCTATTTTCTTCATTGGAGGAGCGGTGCTTGAGTTTTCAAGGCAAAAAGAGAAGCTTCGAGAGGCTTCTCGAAGCTGACCTCCGTGGAGCCTCATCCCTATGGTTTAGGAACCAGCTAGAGCTCGAAATCCTCCCTTTTAGGATCTTATCTCCACCTCACCTAGGAGATCCTAAACCATACCTATCCTCCCATGCCTTTAAATACTGTCTCACCCCCCATGGGCAAAGGGAGGAAGAATTGTGTTGCATACCCAAACTCTATCAAAATCATTCTTGAGTATTTGGAGACAAGGTGAAGTTAGAGGCAAGGATCCATTGGAAGGAATTCTCAACACCAAGGCATGAAGGTTGTAGTCTCTCAAATCATTTATTAATAAAGAATGTATTTTCTTTCCCATATTTACTATCTCATATGTATGTATTGCTTGATTCCTTGGTCACGAGCATAGATCTAGTTGATTATATTGTATGCTATCATGTTTTCTTTGTTGTCTTCCATATTTTACAGGTTCTGATGAGGTAAGCTTCAAGGATAGTGAAGACAACCTTTGAGAAAAGTATTATGGCATCATATCCTAGTGATGACCATATCTAGGGAGAGTCTAGATTTATGTGTTTGTGTTTTGTTCTAGATATGAACCATTCAGAGTAGGGAAATAGCTCTTATCCGCAGGAGGTGTGTATTTTTGGCTAACAAAATTGGTGACTCCACTGGGGAATACTTCGAATTCTGGATCATTTGTAAGTTTAAACCTCCCCCTTCATTTTCAATTTGTAGAACTACTTTTTCCATTCACAGATCTGTAGATTTGTTTTAAATTTGATCGTTTTGCCTCTATCTACCTATGGATATTCATATTTTTTGTTCACTGGGTTTTATGGTGATTGTTTGGGCTCATTCTTTGGACTGTAACTTACTTTTCTGTTTCTTTTTTATTTTTCAAATAGCCATCTCGGAGAACTCTTCCAGTCATGATCGGCTAGAGTATACCTTTTTCGTATGTAGTGCCCCGTAGTCTGAAAAAAGGGGTAAACTATCACTAGGAGGACGACTCTTTAGGTCCTTTTACGAGCATGAAGAAGACAAGTTCACTTAGAAATATTTTCACATTTTAAGAGTCTGAAAATAGCTTAAAGAAGACTGCATTAACCTTTTTCATGTTTGAATATAGAGCACGAAAAAGTAATAAACTAAGCTCAAACCACTTTTCATGTTTTAACCAGAGCATGAAAAATGAAAAGTAAGCTCAACACCATCTTACTGTTTTTAACGAGCTTGAATATTGATTGAAAGAATGCTCAGGATACCTGCTTCATTTTTTAACGAGCTTGTGACAGATAATGAACTATGCTCAAAACATGGTTTCATTTTTATGCAAGCTTGAAACCAAAAGGGAAACTTTGCTTAAAGGTGGCCTGTTTCATTTTTACACAATGGATCCTTGTCTTTGCTTAAAGGTGGTCTGTTTCATAGCTCCAACCTCTGGACATCATACTAGAGTTAAGCCACTAGATTTTATGTAAAGGGGGGAAACCTACCAACCTCTAGATATCATGTTGGGTAACAACTTTGTGAGCATAGTTCCTTTTCTCTATGTCAAGCTCGTTAAAAAATGAAATAGATGCCTGCGAGCATAGTTACTCTTCTTTGTCAAGTTCGTTAAAAAATGAAATAGATGTCCTCAAGCATAGTTATTTTTTGTTTCAAGCTTGCGTAAAAATCAAACAGGTCCACACAAGCATAGTTATTTTTTGTTCCAAGCTTGTGTAAAAATGAAACAGGCCCATTCATCTCCAATTTGAAGGAAATTTTGAATTAGTGACTTTTACATATAAGTGTCTATAGACTCGACGAGGATTCAGTTTGGGATGAAATTATTATGGTGTAGTCATAGACTAGGCACACCTCTAACTCTAGAATCTTGCAACAAAATTCCAAAGGGTCTGAAGTTGAGATGTGAAAGAAGGCCAAAATGCACTATCCCGAAGCACTTTTTGGGGATTTTGAAAATATTCCAAGAGGAAAAAGTGACCCTAGATGTCAAAACTAGAAATATGTTTGAAATTGACGTTTATCTACTCATTAAAATGGACAACTTTCGTTATATGGAGTTTTCCATAAATGCTTAGTTTGGGAGATAACCATTTTTGCCAAAAATTCCAAGTATGAGAAAAGTTGCAAAAGTCAAAAGTAGTCAAACCCAAAATTTTATAGAGGTTGATTAGTGCATCGAATCGGAGATACAAAATTTTCTTATTAATCCTTATTATATGTACTAACTTCACCTGATATAAAATATTTTCTAGTTCTCTCTAGATTTTGTTAATGGAAAAACTCAATCAGTACAGACACAGATTGGTTCCCTAGTCCAAATGCTCTGGATCTAGAACAAAACATAACAAAATTGTAAACCTTTCCCTAGATTTAGCAAATTAATTAAGTGTAAATAATTTGTACCTCTTTCCAAATATTGTCCTCGTTGGCTTGAAGATTACACAATCCTATTGATGAAGAGATAACGTGCAAAAGGTTCAAAGGAAACACGAAATAAGTGGAAACAAAAGATGATATGATAGATCTAAGCAATTGACCAAGGAGAAATTTTGTAAATGAAATTACACATCATTTATGGGAAAGGAAGGCATTAATGTATAAACATAAAAGAGGAAATAATTGCAACCAAATAGAGCCTTGGTGTTGAAGATTCATTCTAACATAGATTTTCCTTAATAAATAAACTATAAAATATCAGATCTATGGCCTAATTTGTCCAACATTTGGTTCTTATCCTTCTAGCTTCCCCTATCCTATCAGGGTAAGCATGCATTTATACACCAAAAGAGATGAGGAAGGGATGAGAGGATTATGGGTGAAGGATGAGGTGGGATCCTACTAAGCTGAGAGGCGAGTGAGATCCACCCTAAATGGAAGGGATAAACCTCCACAAGGGTCTCCTTGGAGAAACTTCTCAAAAATTTTGTTTTTTCCCTTCATATAGGCACTGAAGAACCCTATACACAAGTAAAGTGCGTCGATGACACACCCTATAGTTATGCAAAGTGTGTCAATGGGGGGTGATGCACCTTGTTAGAGAGAAAAGGGAGTCACCCTCTCAAAATAGGTTTTTTCCAAAGGGAAAAGATCTCCTAACTCATCTTCCAAATATTTTTGTCCAAGCACTTCAGGGATCAAGGCAAGGAAAAGGTGTACATGGTCCGTGATGATGGTGAGGACAAAAATTTCATGCAACAGATTGTCCCCCAAAGTATGAAGCTAGAGTAAATTAATAGGTGAAATACTTCGATGGATAAAGGATAAAGGATCGAGGCAAGGAACCATCGGTTGGAAACCTATCAACAACAAACCAGGACTTTCTTGCATTACAATAATTTATCATCCCAATGACTCGCAACTTGGTCACCAACCAATAGATTGCAGATCCATGAAAGTACTGAAACAGGATATGGCCACTAACATACAATGTGGATCTGTACCTAAAATAACTATGGACAAATCATGGCTACGAAAATACAAAGTAGATTCTTGATTAAATAATAACACAACCATGACCAATAAAAAGTGGATTTATGTGACAGTACAATAATGAGGACAAACTCCATCGTAACTTGGGTAAAGTACATGATCCTAAGGGTTTTCAACCCGAACCTAAAAAACAATATGATTTTATCCATGTGATTAAAGGAGTTGAAGTTGAACATGGTAGAAACCACAATAAACCATTAACACACGCAAGGGAAATCACCGATGATGATAATGATCCCCAAGGTATCCTAGTACATTTCGATGAATGTGTATATATGATCTAGATTCAAACATCCATGGAATCATTCGATGAGAGGTCAATGGTGAAAACCTACTATCAAAAGTGAGGAAACCTGCTATTGAGGCATGCAAGTTCTAAGGTACTTACTTGTTTCTAAGTCTAATTCTTGGATGATGTGTTGATGTTGACAAGAAAAGACTCATCGAAGTAGGGCCATAATGTATCCCACGTCATCAACACAAAAACCGACACAGGGAAGTGATGTGAGATGGTAGATCAAATGAGAGTGAACTGACACAAAGGTGTAATGGTGAACACGAGAGACTATTTCAAGGACACCCAACACAATAGAAGACTTTATAATTGTAAAGGTTGATTCCAGCTAAAGACTTCCCTTGAACATATAATGGCACGACAAGTGACTTGATAGCATTGACTTAACGAGGTATAGACCAAGACATAATACAACAAATGAGGTATTCTTCGGATGACTCAAAGGAGTAAGATGACTCATGGAATTGGTGTGATTTGAGGACAAGATGATTACCCAACTGTTCGAATAAGATACAAACATGCTCCATGTTCAAGTGTGACTTTAAATTTCCATTAATACAAATTAAATATTTCTTCCCATTCCCTCAATTTCCCCATCATGATGGATGAGTGACTTTTTGCTTTTTAATGCACGGGAAGAGGGTAAAAAACACGTGATATAGCTCATCATGGATGATTCCAATATCACATGTTTTATGAACCTGAGAAATGAGGGGTCCATTCCCAAAAGGGCCTTTCAATGTATAATTTTACGAGTATAGAGAAAGAAAACTCGGTGGTTTTTCATGTTTAGAGAGTCTGAAAAGACTAAAGAAGACTCCAAGATGAAATTTTTCGTAAACTTAATCCCCTAAGTCCGAAAAAGTATAAAATAATGCCTAGGATAACTCTTCTAGTCAAATGTTGACCAAAATATTCCTTTTTTTCGTAATTAGTCTAAACGTTCTAAAAAAGGGGTAAACTTTCACTCGATAAACGACCTTTCAAATAATTTTACAAGCGTGAAAGAAAAAAATTTGCTTGGAAATCTTTTCCTATTTTGGGAGTCCAAAAAGAGATTAAAGACAACTCCAGGGAGGTCCTTTTTCATAAAAGTTTTACGATCCTAAAAAAGATATAAAAATTTACTCAGTGTCTTTTTACTTGGTTTTTAACGAGCATGACTATGGTATCAAAATCACTCAGAATATTTTTCATGTTTAAATCCAGAGCACAAAAAATTGATAAAGTAAGATCAAACCACTTTTCATGTTTTAATGAAAGCATAAAAATGAAAAAGTAAGCTCAAAGAATCAGCTTCATTTTTTAACAAGCTTGAAACAAAAAATGAACTATGCTCGAAGTTGAGTTTCATTTTTTAAAGAGCTTAAAATTGAGAAAAATTATGCTCTGTATGATTCCTATTGTTGGTCCCCTTCACAACATGATGTCTAGAGGTTGGTACTTAGGATGTTACCCATTAACAGGTTTTTTCCAAAAATGATGTCCATAGGTTTGGATCTTTCCCCCAGCATAATGGTCAGAGGTTGGATGCATGCCCCCAAGATTTGTTTCATATGCCTACTATTTTATTCATCTAAATTATCGATTACTACCAGGAAAAGGTTCACCAAATGTGAAGGAAGAAATATGATCAAGTGATACGGGTAGATGAAATGAAGGTTCAAGTATTGAGTCTGGAAAAATACTTAACACAATGGAAGAATCTGTTTCATTTTTTAACGAACTTGACATGAAAAGGGAACTCTGCTCATAATGACCTGGTTCATTTTTCAACGAGCTTGACACAGAAAGGAAACTATGCTCGACGTTGGTTTTATTTTTTAACAATATTGAAACCATAATTAACTATGCTCAAAATATTATTTCATGCCCATCATATGTCCAGAGGGCGCGTACATAAGAATCTAGAATCTAGCGGCTTAACTTTAGTATGGTGTATAAATACTATATACATGCCCCTTAAGCTTCCCCATAATGGGAAGAAGCTATCCGTTTACTAATGACTTAACTCTGGCATGATTTCCAGAGTCAAGAGACATGGCCGATGGAGGGGGAGGAACCACTAGAACATGTGGGACATTTAGGGATGTCTGGTGACTATCAGTCATTCAATGATCAAGTGTAGCAAAGGAAAGTTTATCAATGGTCACAATCTTCCCATCATGGGGAAAATGCATCACTCTAAATAGTGGACACTAAATATTTTATGGTGTAAACATAATTTCTTCCAAGGAGTAGATTAAAATCTAAGGGACCTTGGACTACCATAACCTCAATGCATACAGATTTCCCTCCTAGGGTGATAGTTAAGTGAAGAAGGATCCCTAAATATGTCATAGGTATTATATATATGATCGATGAATGGAACAACCTGAGGAGAACCTATAGCTTTCGAAACAGTTGAGGATAGAATACTACCAAAAGCTCCTTCATCAACAATAGTGTGAAGTATGTTCCTAGTGGTAACTCACACATATATATGGAAAGGAACATTTGAATGAAGACGATATTTTGTTATATTACTCCAATCAAAGGAAATAACCTCGGTACCTGGAGAGGGTTATGTTGAAATAAATATGTTCTCCCCTTACTAGGAACAATCTAAATTGACTATGAAAACTTCAGTAGTTTTCATTTTACTGTCAAATGGAAGAGAGGGACGAGATGAAGATTGTGTTTTAACTACTTCAGTATTAACACTCTCGAATGAAAGAGTGGGATCAGGTGGAGATTGCATCAAATAAACCATTTAAACTTAACTCTTCAAAGGAAGAGTGGTATTACCAAATTGAATAGCCATACATGTAATCCTATTGTCAATAGAGGAAGGTTCAAAGTGGCAATGAAGGGAGGACCAACATTTCCAAATGAAGGAAAAATAAAAGGCTTCCCTTGAGAATGGGTCTCTTGGTTGGTAGTCCCAAAATCCATAGCCATATCTTTCTAATGAAGCTACCTCTCTCTATAAAAGTCTCCTAACTACACACATAAAAAGCATTATTGAATCTAAAAGCAACAACCAAAATTATGATAGGTGGGATATACAAGTCGGGTTTTCACAAGAGTGTCAACTCATCGCAACTCGTGATATACCACAGGGTCCAACAGTAATACGAAACAAGGAGGATTAGGACCATACCATTTCCTGTATTCCCGACTAGCTGGACGGTATATGCGTAGTAGCTACCCGAGTGTTGTTCTCGGTGTATTACTTCGACAAGATGGCCAAAAATTTACTCAGTTGGTCTTAGGATTCTAATGGTGTCTCCCGAAATACGCAAGGTATGAGGGAGCTCAAATCCGTAGTAATGTTGTCTAATGCACAACCATTCGAAAGGGACCTTCCTATATACCACCAAGTACGTGAAAGAACCCTTCTATATGCCATATTAGTACATGAAAAGGTCATTCGATATATTGACTAGTACGCGAAAGAACTGCACAATCCTCGAGATGCAGTGCAGGAAAATCATGTTAGCTCCTATGTTTTAAGATATCAAAACACGTCTCTAACCTAACACACAATATTGCTAAATTTTTTATCCTAACTAGCGCTTGATTTTATCTTTTTTGTCGTTAAGTGGACAAGATGATGTGAAGTCTCAACTCATAACCATGCAATGATGATGTGAAAATATTTCATTTTTCTTTGAATACATGCATATTGTTCAGAATTATTCCCATGAATGGGGTTAGGGAGGTCACCAACATACTAGGTTATATTCAGACAGTAACAATTGCAAATTAAATCCAAACCATATACAAATTACAAGGGTTTGAATGTGAGATTGCATACCTAGTTTCTAAAGGTTGGTCCTAGATTTGAATATTCCTTCAAACAAATATCTGATCAGTTGCTTCAAGATCTACAAAAATATACCTTTCTCATATGCTTTTGACCATAATTAACATGAAACATATATAAAAGGAGACTAAAATATGATATTGAATTTAGTAACAACAAACATGATTCATGAAATATCACAAAACATATATTAATTGGTGGAAAGGGGAGATATTTTATTAATCAAATGACTTGGAACAAATACAAGTGTATCTCAGTATGATGTTGACTCTTTGAAACCAAGACCTAGGTATCCTTTCTCTTCTTTTCAAATAAAATTTCCCCCACGTAACTTTAGATCAAGTGGTCTCCCCCATCTCCTAGCCTCTCTCATTATTTTGTGATAAAATGAGAATAGAAGTTACGAGGCCGAAGCAGTTGGGGAAGGTACATAGGTTATCATATAGACCCCAACCACCTTCTAACTAATCTCTTTTTATTTTTTAACAAATTCTTGATGTGAACACGAGTGGAACAAAGACAAATTGCGTGTAACACACAGGTTTCCTTCAAACAACTCGCATGTGTAACTTTTGAGATAAAAATGCTAGTTGTACATACTCAACTCACGCGTAAAACACGAGTTACTCAGCTTTCCACACACGTTTATACCTTAATATTTTAACAAAATAAGGTGACGCGGGAGTAAATAATGAATGATTAGGATCGTGTTCATCTATAGCAAATTGACTCTTCAATCCATTTGTCCTTTTGAGTGACAGAACGCTCATTATTGTCACTCGGACAAAGAAGTGGCGATTCAAGGGATAATATATATCCCTGAATGTGTGAGGTCATAGGGGAAATGATGGCCAAAATACATTAAATGAGAAAAGAGGAACACAGAAAGCCCAGAATCAAGGCTGCAAGAGAGTACCTGAAACAAACAAATAAGAGGTCATTTTACAATATCATCACTGATAGGATGACATGTTCAATAATATGGAACACTAGATCCGATGCAATATAGATTTGTTTATACATATACATCATCATCTAAAAAGGATCAAATGGCCACAAATAGTTTACAAAGTTGATCCTAACCACATAAGCACAAAGACAGATCTTCAAAGATGGAGTAATTTCACCAAATATGGCATGATCTTACACAACTTAGGATTTATCAGCTGAAAACCTCAAGTCTTCATCCAAACCCAATCAATAGTATAAATCCTAACCATGTTAATAAGTGAGTTGAAGTCTAACATGGAGGATACCATCGGATTATCGGTTGGGAAGATGAATCAAAAACAAATGCAAGGTAGACCACCGGGAATGAAAAGTGGATCCCAAGGTACTATCAGAAACTCTAAGTCTTCTTCCCATAGTAATATTAGTTGAAGTCAATGGGAAGGGACTTGTGAGAACGAAGGCATTAATGGATCCTTCAGCAGCTCACACGAGTAAACTGGTATACTAGACTGTCATGAAATAATATGGCATAGATTGATATTAGGGATGGAAGAAATAGAAAATTCAAGGAAAACAATACAATGGCCAACAGATGTTAAAGATCCTTGAATAGTGAGCACAACATGGAAGTGACTCAGGAAGATTTAGACTCAAAGGTGTTGATGTATTTGTAACTTAGGAATGTATTCATCTATGTATCTTATGTATTGTAGCCCGATGTTTATTTCGGGATGTATCTATAATGTAATTGAGTCATATTGTCATGACCCGATGTTTCGATCGAGAGAGTCAATTATGTAAACAAGTCATGTCAAGTCATAGTGGGTAACCCTCCAATTGTCTAAGGGTTAAAGTCCCCGCAGTTTCGGGGCACTAGGGTTATTAGACTCTCCTAGTAGAGGTCGGCCCTGGTAGGGTTTTAGTCATGTCGAGATTAGTATAAAAAGAGAACTGGAGTCTCTATTTATCACACAACTCATCCACACTCAAGTGTAGCGCATAGTTGAGGAAGGAGAAGACATTGGGGCTAGTCAAGAAGAAGATTACTGCTGTCGAGAGATCACTTACTATTTTGGGGCTTTTACTCTTTTGGTGCTGATTCTATCTCTGAGGAAGTTGCGAGGTTTTCTCCTTTATGGTTTCCCTGAGGAAAAACACTGTGTTCATTGTCTCTTGTGTTTGATTGTTGTATTTGTTATTCTCTCAGTTAAAGATCCTAATAATGCTAGCTTAATGTTGAAAAACTAACATGGTATCAGAGCTAACCTGAGAAGAAGACACTATGCAGCTGTGGGAACTAGGGCTTCCTAGTTTTTGGATCTTCCTCCACATATTTTCAGCAAAAGTAAGGTGGAATAACTCTCTTGCTTAGGGCGCATCTTTCTGTCAAAGCAGAATCCAATTCTGAGGTTTTTCAGTTTTGGACCCGACACTATTGCCGAAATTAGGGATTTTCATAAAAGAGGAATTTTTCAGTGAGCCCAGGCCTGGATTGATATCCTCCCCAAAATCAAAGTTAGCGACAAATTTCAAGGCATTTGGGTGGACAGAACTCTGGAAAAGCAAAACCCTAATTTTCTCCTTAACCAGCTCTGCAGGATTTCTGCTCAAGTTTCAGATCCGACATCTTGACCTGGTAAGATCCAAAAATATTTTGTATTTCCATTTGAGATTCTCAGTTTAAGATGTCTCATCATACCAATCTTGATGAAAATCTTGAGGGAGCTGATAACTTCCGAGCCTGGAAGTATAGGATCTCCCTGGTCCTGGAAGAGAATGAATTAGACACCTACATCTATGAGGAGGTTCCAATTCCAGAGGGAGATGAGGCTAAGGCCTTACATAAGAAGAATATGGTTATGGAAAAGAGGATCATTGCTGATTCTATCAAGGATCACCTTATCCCACAGGTGTCCTCTCTCAAGACACCTAAAGCTATGTTTGATGCCCTAACCAAATTGTTTGAAGGGAAGAACATAAACTGGAATATGACTCTAAGGAATCAACTGAAGAATGTGAAGATTCAGAATGCAGAGACTATCTAGTCCTACTTCACAAGGGTTTCTCAGATCAAGGAACAATTAGAAGCTATTGATGAAGAAGTGGAAAATGCAGAGATTGTGATGACTACTTTGAATGGCCTTCCTAGGTCATGGGATTCTTTCATCCAAGGAATCTGTGCAAGAAAGAAGTTAGTCAAGTTCAGCAGACTATGGGAAGAATGCTCTCAAGAAGAAGCTCGAATAGCAGCCTGAGAAGAGAAGATGGGAAGAGAAGATCAATCCCTCACAGTTCACTCCAAGAGGGGAAGAAGAAATCCTCATTACTCCGAAGGTAAGAACTCTCATTCTAAGGATAACAATAGAAAGGACCTATCTAGATTGAGATGTTATACATGTGATAAAAAAGGACACTTTGCAAAATACTGTCCTAAGAACAAGAACCACTCTCATAAGAAGAAGGGAAACAAAAGAAGACATCATGCTCATGCTGCAGAGGATGATGAACCGTCCAAGAAGAGATCCAAATATGAAAGTGAAGATTCTTCAAGCGAGGATGAATATGTTTTGATTTCCGCTCTCACGGGTAACATTACTCATGGTAGTGATGATTGGCTTATAGACAGTGGGGCTTCCAAACATATGACTGGATTCAAGGAATCCTAAGACTATCAGAACATGAATCACCTCACAAGGTGAAACTAGGAGATGACTACCAATATCCAATAAAAGGTAGTGGGGAATCTTCATATAAACTAGAATCTAGTAAGTCTCTAACAATGAAGGAAGTATTGTTTGTACCAATACTCAAGAAGAACCTTCTCTCAATATCAGCATTGGATGCAAAAGGAACAAGGGTTGCATTCATAGATGGTCAAGTCATTAGGTGGCCTAAAGGAAAGACTATCGATGATGCGGTAGTGATTGGAGAACAAGAAGGAGGATTGTACAAATTGAAGGGCCATCTAGAACAAGCATTGGTCCATAACTCAGTAGAGCCAAATGAACTTTGGCATAGAAAGCTTGCACATGTGCATTACAGAGCACTACCTATTGCAAGCAAAGTTGTTGAAGGTCTTCCAAAAATCCAAGCAAAACATGATGGGGTCTGCAAAGGATGTGCGAAGGGAAAGAACACAAAGAAGACATTTCCAAGTAGCGAAAGCAAAGCAAAAGGAATCTTGGAAATCATCCACTCCGATGTATGCGGTCCTATGTCATCAAGATCACTAAGCGGGTATGCATATTATGTTTCTTTTATTGATGATTTTTCTTGGAAGACATGGGTTTACTTCATGAAGAACAAAGATGAAGTATTCAGTAAATTCAAGGAATTCAAAGCCTTGATCAAGAACCAAACTGAAAGGAAGATCAAGACTTTTTGATCAAACAATGGCGGATAATTCACTTCAAATGAATTCAAGAGGTTATGCAAAGACTCAAGGATTAAGAGGGAGTTGTCCACTCCTTATAATCCACAACAGAATGGGATTGCAGAAAGGAAGAATAGAACTATCATGGAAGCTGCAAGAGCAATGCTTCATGATCAAGATCTTCCTATGCATCTTTGGGCTAACGCTACCAGAACACCGGTGTATGTACAGAATCGTACTCCACATAGAGTACTCGAGAACAAGACTCCTGAAGAAGTCTTCTCCAGCAAGAAACCAAAAGTCAGCCATCTCAGAATATCCGGCTGTCATGTGTACATACACATCCCAAAGGAGAAAAGGACAAATTTAGATCCTTCGGGAAAGAAGGATATATTCGTGGGATACTCTAAAAGCTCAAAGGCTTATAGAATCTATTTCCCAAGATACAAGAAGATTGACATCAGTAGGGATGTGACATTTGATGAAGACACAGCTTACAACAAATCCAGAAAGATACCTGCTGAAGAACCTGAAGAAGTAGAAGCACCCATAATTCATGATACAACCATGAATGAAGAAGATCAAGAATTTGAAGAACCACAAAGACCTGTAGATCCACCTCTGGAGAAGAATCCTCATAAGAGAAAACCTGCTTGGGTACAAGAACTTATCCAAGGTGTGGAAAGATATGGGGCTCCAGAAGAGAATCACAGAGAAAGAAAAAGGACCAGATCTTGCTCTGATTATGTAGCTTTACTATGTGATTCCATTGATAAAGAACCTTCCAGTTATGAAGAAGCGGAAAAACGGAAAGAATGGAAGGATGCTATGATCGAAGAATATCAATCGATCATGAAGAATGATGTGTGGGATGTTTTCCCAAGACCAGAAGGAAAGTCAGTTGTAACTTCCAAATGGATCTATAAGATCAAGCATGCTGCAGACAGTAGCATTGAAAAATATAAAGCAATATTTGTGGCTTGAGGTTTCTCTCAGAAAGAAGGAATAGATTATGAAGAAACCTTTGCACCTGTAGCCAGATACACTTCCATCAGATTAGTACTTGCTCTGGCTGTAGTGATGAAATGGAAGATACACCAGATGGATGTCAAGACTACCTTCTTGAATGGTGTAGTAGAAGAGGAAGTGTATGTAGAACAACCACTCGGTTTTAAGACACATGACAGAGAGTTTCATGTATGCAGATTGAAGAAAGCCCTGTACGGTTTGAAATAGGCACCCAGGACCTGGTACGGAAGAATTGACAGTTTTCTATCCAGTTTGGGCTTTACCAAGAGTAAAGCAGATTCCAACCTTTACTACAAGGTTGAAGATGGAAACCCAGTGATGCTTCTACTATATGTAGATGATCTATTTGTGACAGGTACGGATGGGTTGATTGTTGATACGAAGAGAAAGCTTGCTATTGAGTTCGAGATGAAGGACTTGGGTATGATGCATTACTTTCTAGGTATGGAAGTGTGGCAGAGTATGGATGGAATATTCCTTGGACAAGGGAAGTATGCAGTAGAAATCCTAAAGAGGTTTGGGATTATGGACTGCAAGACTATGGCCACACCTATGGCATCGAACCTGAAGCTATTGAGTGATGCTTCATCAGAGGCAGTTTATGCTACGATGTATTGTCAGATGATTGGGTCATTGATGTACCTGACGAACATGAGACCAAAAATTTGCTTTGTTGTGAACACCTTGATCTAGTTCTTGGCAGATCCAAGAAATGTTCATTTAATTACTGTAAAGCATATTCTGAGGTACCTGAAGGGTACAGTTGATTATGGGCTCAAGTACGATGCGAATCAAAATATTAACCTGGAGGGTTATGTTGATTCAGATTGGGTAGGCAATGCCATCGATAGGAAGAGCACTTCAAGATGTTGCTTCAGTATGGGATCAGGTGTGATCTCTTGGTTTAGCAGGAAGCAATCCTATGTGGCACTGAGTACAGCTGAAGCAGAGTATGTCGCAGCTTGTTCAACTAGTTGTGAGGTAGTATGGCTGCAGAAGCTACTGTCTGATTTATTTGATCTCCAGTTGGATGCTACTTGTATACATTGTGACAACCAGAGTTGCGTGAAGTTGTCAAAGAATCCAGTGTTCCATGACAAGTCGAAGCATATCGAGATCAAGTATCACTATATCAGGGATATGGTGTAGAAGGGAGGAGTGAAGCTCCAGTATGTTCTGACGGAGGAAGAGATAGCTGATGTATTGACAAATCCATTGGCTAGAGTGAAGTTTGTGTACTTCAGGGAGAAGCTTGGTGTTCTCTAGATCGAGGTTTCCTCCAAGGGAAAGTGATGAGTCCCGTAGCCGTTCTGACATGGTGAGAGGATTGGTTCCTTCCATGGTTAGATGTAAGGGCTGAGCCATTCTGTCATGGTGAGAGGATTGGTTCCTTCCATGATAGATATGAGTGCTGAGATCCATAGCCATTCTAATGAGCAGGTCAAATGTAAAGGCTGATCCATGCTGTCATGGTGAGAGGATTGGTTCCTTCCATGACAGATATGAGTGCTAAGCCATTCTGATATGACTATAGGATTGGTTCCTACATGATCAGATATAAGGGCTATTGCCATTCTTGGAATGGAGCTGCCTGGTGAGGTACCAGGAAAACTCAATCTAGACCTAAGGGCCATTCTGATATGACTGTGAGATGTTCTCTCACATGATCAGATATGAGTGTATGAACATTCTAATGTGATAGAGGGATGTGTTCCCACTTGATCAGATATAAGGGTTGAAGCCATTCTATCATGGCTAAAGGATTAGGTTCCTCCCATGTCAGATATGAGTGCTAAGTTATTCTAACTTAGTGTCAGATATAAGGGCTACCGCCATTCTTTGAATGGAGCTACCTGGTGAGGTACCAGGGATCCTCAGTCTAGGACTGAGAGCCATTCTGATGTGATTGAGGGATGTGTTCCCACATGAACAAATGTAAGTGCAGTGGCCTTTCCACAGATGATAGTAGTTTGGGTTCCTATCATGCCGGTGGTTGTAAGTGTTGAGCCTTTTCACAGATGATAGTAGTTTGAGTTCCTATCATGCTGGTGACTGTAAGTGTTGTTCCTTTTCACAAATGGTAGTAGTTTGAGTTCCTACCATGCTAGTGATTGTAAGTGCTGAGCCTTTCCACATATGGTAGTAGTTTGAGTTCCTACCATGCTGGTGGATGTGAGTGTTGTGCCTTTCCATAGATGATAGTAGTTTGGGTTCCTAGCATGCAGGTGGTTGTAAGTGTTGGGCCATTTCACAGATGATAGTAGTTTGAGTTCCTATCATGATGGTGAATGTGAGTGTTGGGCCTTTCTGATATGATTATAGAATTGGTTCCTACATGATCAAATGTGAGTGTTGGGCGTGCCTTTCTGATGAGTAGGTCAGATGTAAGTGCTGGGCAGGCCATTCTGACTTAGTGTCAGATATAAGTGCTGAAGAAGACCTACATGGAGGCTAGGCCTACAACCATCATGAAAAAGGGCCAGCTTTGTAGAACTTCCTGTGATGAGAAGAATCATGAGAGATCCAGTGATGATGATCCAGTAGTGATGATCCAGATCGAGTGATGATCCAGATCCAGTGATGATCCAGATCCAGTGATGAAGCCCAGTGATGATCCAGATCCAGTGATGATCTAGAATGAGTGATGATCCAAATCCAGTGATGATGACCAGTGATGATCCAGATCCAGCGATGATGTCCCATGATGATCCAGATCGAGAGATTATCCAGATTCGAAGAATGAAGATGACTTGAAGATGAACATGACTTGAAGACGAAGATGACTTGAATATGAAGATGACTTGAAGACTCAGAAGACTTGAGATGTAGAAGATGAGATGATCCAATTCATACAGAGAAGAAGACCAGTGCTGAAAATTGTGTCGAAAGAATACCTTCCTAGTTAAGAGGGACTATTGATGTATTTGTAACTTCGGAATGTATTCATCTATGTATCTTATGTATTGTAACCTGATGTTTATTCTAGGATGTATCTATAATGTAATTGAGTCATATTGTCATGAACTGATGTTCCGATCGGGAGGGTCAATTATGTAAACAAGTCATGTCAAGTCATAGTGGGTAACCCTCCGATTGTCTAAGGGTTAAAGTCCCCGCAGTTTCGGGGCACTAGGGTTATTAGAATCTCCTAGTAGAGGTTGGACCTGGTAGGGTTTTAGTCATGTCGGGATTAGTATAAATAGAGAACTGGAGTCTCTATTTATCACACAACTCATCCACACTCAAGTGTAGTGCATAGTTGAGGAAGGAGAAGACACTAGGGCTAGTCAAGAAGAAGATTACTGCTGTCGGGAAATCACTTACTGTTATGGGGATTTTACTATTTTGGTGTTGATTCTATCTCTGAGGAAGTTGCAGGGTATTCTCCTTTATGGTTTCCCTGAGGAAAAACGTTGTGTTCATTGTCTCTTATGTTTGATTGTTGTACTTGTTATTCTCTCAGTTAAAGATCCTAATAATGCTAGCTTAATATTGAAAAACTAACAAAAGGAACCAACAAGACAAATCTACAATGTAGGATACATTAACAGATTCTCCATATGATTGGAATAGTAACCAACCAGAGGAGTAATATCTCTGAAATCAAGCTGAAACCTAAAGGCCAAAAAACTAGAGCCCAATTGTTGAGAGACTCGAACCGGAGCTTTGTTCAAGGAAAATGTGAGCTTGATGCCAAGTGAATGATGAATTTCAGAGATCATTCCCTTCCTTTTCTCTTTTTTAAAGAATATATTTCTTGTAGAAGTTTAATGAATCCAAGAAAGCAAACTTGGGACCTTCTTCTTTTTTAAGAAAGCTCGAACAAGGGAGATAAGAATGCTTGATAAAACACCGATCTGTGGATCTTATGAGCATGAATTAGTGAGTTCTCAGTGGTGTTTTCACAATTCGAGAGTCTAAAACTCCAAAGAAGACTCTAAAGGGGAAATTTTTCATACATTTAATCTTCAAAGTCCAAAAAAAAGTATAAAACAATGCATAGGAGAACTCTCTTAGCTCAAGAAAACTAAGGTATTCCTTTTTCGTAGTTAGTCGACGAGGTCCAAAAAAGGGTTAAACTATTACCATACCAACGCTCCTTCAAGAACAAGCATAATGCTTTATCTTAACTACTGTGAAGGAAAGCAAGGTCACTCATGTTGTTCCATTGAGTTTCAAGTATGGGAAAACAAACAATAAATGTGATGCCTTTGTCTTGGGGTTTAACAAGCATGACAATAGCACGAAGAATGCTCATAATCTTTTTCATGTTTTAACAAAAAATAAAAAAGTTAGCTCAACATGTTCCTTTTTCGTAAGTTTAGTCTCTGATGCCCAAAAAAGAGATAAACCTATACCTAGGAATACTCTTCTAGTCATAGTGAACTAGAATATTACTTTTTTTTAAGTAATCCACATGGTCCAAAAAAGGGTTAAACTTATACCAATGTGGATTCTCCTTTAATTCCTTTCATGAGTTTCAAGTGACAAGCGAACTCGACAATCTTGTCATATTTAAGGAGTTTGACAAGAGGTTAAAGGTAACTCCATATGACGGGAGCATGATAGGAAGGGTAGTCAGCAAAATAAAATGAGTATGAGGTTATTTTTGTTGTATTTTAAGAAAATGAACAATGCTCCCAAGGCCTAGAAACTTGCAACATTGGCACCATGATGACAACAAAGGTTCTAACTAGGGTATCCCATATAGGGGAGGTTCTAATCCATGAAAGAACAATGTCGATTGAAGGGTATAAAGAGGTTGAAAGTCATAGTCCATGGAAAAAAAGTAAGTCCTACAACATAAGATGGAGTAAAGTATAAGTACAAAAATCAAGATGATGATGCCCTATCCTATATGTCGGGATACAATATGTATCTTTTTCGTCCATAGATGTGAAGAGAACCTAAAAAATCATTTGACCAACATGACCTAGGAAAAAAACCAATAACATTAGTCTTTATAGTAAAAACATGTGGTAGAAACTATATAAATGAGGCCAAATATTGAAAGAAATTTACCACATATAGTAACAAAGGGTTAAAAAACTATGTTATTTGTAAATTTATCTTGGAGTGGAGCAAAAAGGACCTAGATCTTCAACTGTAGATTGTGATCAAACTGATGAACCATTTCCAAAACCATGACTTGCAGGGAATCAATCTCTCTTTGTACTTCAATTCCATACCATTTTTATATGTTTGTAGTGTAGTTTTTTGGTGTTTTGATTAGGTTATAAATGTAAAACTGCATATATGCGAGTGGAGGCTTGTGCACTCGCGTGTTCACAGAAAACATGCTAGTGGACAAGATTCCAACCATGTGTGGCACGCAAATTGCAATACTTGCACACGCGTTTCTCGTAGTGTGCAAAGAAAAAGATGAACACTGATAAAACAAATGGAAAATTGCAAGTACAGTAATTATATGGCGTGAAAGGTATCATGAGGATATGAATAGAGAAGTTATTCTTGACCCATTGACTTTAAATGCACTACGTCGGTGTGGGTTACTCAAATTATTTCGCACGACAAATATGCGGGCTCAACCGAGACTCTTGGAAACATTAATGAGGTATTGGGATCCCAAACAAGGGGTATTTGATCTTCAAGATGAAATACTAGAAATCATCATGGAATATATTTACTTTATCACTGGTTTATCGCGTCATGGAGTAGTTGTGAACTTAAAAGGATCGGTCCATGGCATGGGTTCCTTAATTGTTTAAGGCTATGTCCATACCTACTACGTGCTAGGAGCATAGAAATCAGGAAGTCATATTGCTTTTAGGAAAATCGTAAGTTTTCCACATAAGGTCATTGTGACTACCATTACACAGGTTGCAGGTGTGGCAACATTACATTTGGCTACACACAACTATATACATCTTGGCATAGAATGCTTATGAAATGTGTCTTTTTATTGGTGCTCTGGTCTCACAGTAAACATGAAAAAAAAACTTAGTGACTACAATATGGGAAAGAAGAAAAACTTTGGTTATGCGAACATCCTAACAGCATTTTTATTTGAGCGAGTTCTAGCCTTGAACCCGAGACTGACCCTCCCACTCTCCCATCCTCGTGATCCTTTACTTACCAAATGGGGTGATGTCTTGGTGCGACACGGGGATGGAGACACCAAATTTGCTTATGATAACAACTTTCATGCATGGTGGAGTCGTCAGGTTCATACGATTGAGCAGTTTCCATATGAAGGGTTAGATTTCCATGGAGATCTTGAACTCATGCTTCCTCCTAGAGAAGCATGGGGAGAGATTGGTATGTTTAGTTTTTTATATATTTAATTTTTATGAGCTATTGTTTCTAAATATGTACATGTATGTATTTTTGTGAATCTAATCCTAATCATAATGCCTAATGCAAATATTTGACCAATATGGCCAGATGGACATCTTAGCATATTTTTACGACCGATCGAGGTAGGAGGAGCTGACGTCATCCTTAGGACACTTGAGGGAAAGATGGCTCGATTGACTCATGATATTCCTACCATTCAAATGGATAGGATTCAGATACAGATGCAGCAACATATAGTGGGGGTGCCCCCTACATGATTTAGATTGCTCTGAAAAACGTCTATAAGTGTCATTTGTTACAAAGAAGTATTGGTAGAGGAAACTGAGGCTTCGTCCTATCCTTAGGAGT